>OX463848.1:39415319-39537065 GCA_949825065.1 Odontocerum albicorne
TATATATATATATATATATATATATATATTTTATTTTTTTATAAATGACAAGACATTTTAAATACATCATTTGTGAAAGAACAACAGGTTATTTAATGTGGACATACAATTTTAATGGTTCTGCATTTGTTGCCTTTCATATGTCGTGTCCCCAGTAAACTAGGCTTTTGCCTGTATCTTACTGAAGACATGATATTTAAGAGTGGAGCTTATTCACCATCTCGTTTGATTATGGTCTATTTCGACTATATGATATTATATTTTCTTAAATAATCTTTGATTTGGTTAGGACGGCTCCCGTGGCCTAATTGGCTTTTCTTTAAAATTAGAAGTTAGAGGTATGATTACCGCTGGTACCCATTTCTTTAATAAAATATATTCCAGTCAACTTTTCACTTAAGTCGTCTTTAACACCCCCCCTAATTACTTTAAAGAGATTTTTACATAGCAATAAACTCGTTAGGTTTTACTTTACCCAACAAAAGTGCGCTGTGTTTGGTTGTGTGGTGAGTAATTTCGTATTTTTAGGTCAAATTCAATTGTACAAAATGCTCGTAGAATGTGGTTTTCGTTATATTCAGTATATTAACAATATCTCATGTTGTAGATCGATTTTTATTCTCGATCAAAAATTATTAATAAAATGATTTTGGCTTGATTTAAAGTTATAATAAATCCGCCATATTATACATTATGCAATAAAGTATAAAATAAATAAATAAGTATGTCATACAGTATCGTTTGAATAAAAACCATAGAATCGGGTAAATCGATTGAAATCTTTATTCGATACAACAGTTTTTTTTGTGAAACTTTGGGAGTTGGGTACCGTGCTACAGCAGTTTTTCAGGTTATTTTTTCTCCCGTTTAATTACCTTTCCGTTGAACTTCGGCCGGGGTTATTCATTACCCGAGTTCTGAAGGCTTTGCCGGCCATGCATTGTACGTAATTTGTACCGGCCGAGGGGGTATTTTTAATACAGCCTTAGGTTTGATTTACGATGGGGCACAAAAACTATTGACCTTTTTTTATCAAATTAATAAAGAAAGACCCTAAAGCAATTATACAAACATCTACGGTCTAGAAGGAAAATAATTTAATATTACATCCCCAACGAGACAAAACGGATTTGCTTTCCAATTCCAATCCATTTGTCGTTTTAGTGTTCAAATGAGGTAAGTCGAAGGATCTTCTTCAGCCTTCATTCCCTTAAAGTGTTGCAAAGATTCCTACCAACTAAAACCATCTTTCCAATTCTGGACTATGCGGACGTATGTTACAGAAGAACAGCTGGACAAATTACAGCGTCTTCAAAATGTGTGTCTAAGATTCATTTTCAACCTACGAAAGTACGACCATATAACTTCATATCATAAGGCATTGAACTGGTTGAACGTTAGAAATAGACGCCAAATTCACATACTTTCTCTATTGTATAACGTCCTTAACTGTTCCGCCGCACCCTCTTATCTCGCCGAAAATTTTCAGCTTCTTTCCAATCATGGATTAGCGCTACGCTCAAACAGAGATTGGCCTTTCCAGTTCACCGCTCCTCTTTCTTTACGTCGTCCTTTACTGACCATGCAGTGAGACTCTGGAATCAGTTACAAACCAATATAAGACTCGCTCCGTCCTTGGCATGCTTTAAGAAGCGACTGAAAAAAACTCTTAATTTCTTGTCAGTAAAATAACGTGTTTCATTCCTGATTTTTCTTTTCCTTTCCTCTCCACCATCCCTTCCTTTCCTTTTCATTGATGATATCTCATTTTATATGAAAAAAAATGTTCGGGTGATTGTCCGTCTTTGTGGGGTTCGTGGGCACGTGCTCACGTAATATGTTTATGGATTTCGTGGGGATGGATAGTCATTTGAATGATTTATGCGACCATGTAACTTGCTTCATTTACTTTTGTCTGGTTGGTTGGAAGAGATTGCCGCTTGACAATAAGCCCGCCAGATTGTATTGCAATAAAAGTGTTAAGTAAATAAATAAATAAATATTAAATTTTTATCAAGACGAATTTTTTTAGAGATGGTTACTGACGCACCTTTAAAGTGATTTCGGCGCTAAGGAAATAATATATTAAGTGTACAAATAAGTTTCCGCCGTTTTTTATAAAAAAATGGGCATTTATTGTGAAAGAACGGAACCTCATGTTTTATTCGAAGTAGTACCCATCGCTTGCCACTACTTTTCCCCATCTTTCTGTCAGCATACGAATACCGCGTCAGTCATCATCATCATGTTTTGAGGCTATCCACGAATCGACTCAATTTTTGGTATCTTCATATGATGTGAAGTGCTGCTCAGACAGGCCATGCGTCATCGATCAAAACAAGTGGTAATCAGAAGGAGCAATGTCTGGTGAATACAGCGGGTGGGGTAAAACTTCTCAATTGAGTGTTTCCAAATAGGTTTTGACCGGTGCCGCAACATGTGGACTAGCATTATCATGCAGGAGAATAATTTTGTCGTGTCTGGCGTAGTAGTGGGCGCGCTTTTCCTCGAGTGCTCGACTCAATCTCATCAATTATGTTCGGTAGACAGCCCCAGCAATGGTTTCATTCGGTTTGAGCAACTCATAATACACGACACCAAGCTGATCCCACCAAATACACAACAAGAGTTTTTTTCCATGAATATTTGGCTTAGCCGTAGATGTTGAAGCATGACCAGGGGATCCCCATGATTTCTTCCTTTTTGGATTATCATAATGGATGCATTTTTCATCACCAGTGACTATATGGTGCAGAAAACCCTTTCGTTTATGCCTGGCAAGCAGCATTTCACATGTGGAAAATTGGCATTCAAAGTTTCTCCGTGTCAGTTCATATGAATCCCAATTTCTTTGTTTTTGAATCATTCCCAATGATTTCAACCCATGTGAAATTGCTTGTTGAGTCACTCCTAATGTAAGTGCAAGTTCTTCTTGCGTTTGGCACGAATCTTGATCCAATAATACTTCCAATTCCGCGTCTTCGTACACTTTCGGCCTTCCGCTACGTTCTTTGTCTTCGATGTCAAATTCACCGTTCTTAAACTTTTGAAACCACTCACGACAACTTCTCTCACTTAAGGCAGCCTCACCATATGCTTCTACAAGCAATCGATGCGCCTCAGCTGCAGATTTCTTCAAATTGAAGAAGTAAATCAAAAGTTCCCGCAAATGACGCTTATTCGGCTCAAAACTTGACATTTTCGAACACAAAAAAATATGTTATACTGATAAAAATTCACTAATATTTCAAGGTCATGTTGTTGACAGATGTCCAACCTTACGATAATGACATTTTACATCTGACAATTTTAACCATAACTTACTGGTGGCGCCAACTTTTGTCAAACGGCGGTGACTTATTTGTACACCCAATATCATAAACATCGTTCGAATAATTTTTTTACTATTTTTGGTTTGATCGAAGACGCTGGTCTTTCAACTAGGGGAGTTCGATTTCTGTTTATACTCAATTTTCACATAAGTTCCACTCACATCTACACTGTATATCTGTTTTGTTAGTTTTTCTTCATATATTCGTTCCACATGCCCAAACCATCACAACTTACTCTTCTTCATTCTACTTAACACTTCATCCTTGAGTTCACATTCATCCCTTATCACCTAATTCCGTATTCTATCTAAAACTTGTATCATCTTAATTATATTTGATTGATTAAAATACTTAATTCAAATGAATAAAATATTGTAATTTGTTTTATCAAACATTGTTTATTACACTTTTTATAACGGCATAACAAGACTTGTCGTGTTTGTGCTCCCTGGTGATGAAGTGAAAGCCTTGAAACCGTTAGGGTTATACCGTTACAAAAAAGTGGAATAAACAGTGTTTGATAAAAAAACAAATTACAATGTCTTTAAACATCCACAATGTTAATGCCTTAACTATAAATAATATAGAATATAATGTTGTTACAAACAACCCGCACATGCATAAATCAATATTCTTCAATCTCGGATTTTTCACGAAGAAAGGAGTCGTAATGACATCCTTTCTCTGCCGTCCTTGACGACAGCTGAATGCATTGAAGGCCCAGTCGTTTCACATGTAACAATCGCAAATTATGCACCCAGCTGCGCGTAGGACATCGCTTTCTAACGGTCCACTTCCATATTCAGCGACACTAATCTTTATTCAAGATGTTGTGCTGTATCTACTCATATTTTGCCGCCATTCTTTGACACCCACTGTGTGGACAGAGCGCAGAAATAACATTTTTGATTCCAAGAAACACCCAGCTCACCTTGCAGACAATCGTGATGAAAATGGGCTATTAAGGATAAGCTCAGAAATATAAACTTAAACTCGTTTCAGTTGAGTCCATAACTCTAAAATGTTAAATTTCACAATTGATCCTCTATTACCATAGTCACGTACTATTAAATACACTAATTCTAATTTATTACATATTCTACACAAATCTTAATTGCTATTTAAAGTATAAAAAATACACATATTAGAAACTATAAAAATAGCGCAGAATACGGTTTGCGCACATAAAAAGGCATGAGATGCGCGCTCACCCTACACATTAAAATCACAGCACACACGTATACACCAATACTTGCCTTTGTATTTGACAGTTGCATTCATACATGCGCATCTTGTCACTTACAACATTTAGAAAGGAAAATGGCGAAAATACAAGTATAATGAGGAAATAAAGTATGTATATTTTTATAAGAGACATTGGCAGCCGCACTTAACCCAACGAAGAGCCGCATTTGACCACGTCTGCTCTATTATTTTTAATTCCATTATCAATAATTTATTCCTTTTTGAAAAGGATTTTAAAACCTCTTCTTAAAGTTCAAATTGGAAGGATCCATATGTTTTAGATTACGTGTTATATAAATTTGAAACACCAAAATATTGGCTAGTAAGATAGTCATAATTATTAACTAATTTGTCATACTCATTCACCAGATCGTTATAATTGTTAATTAGATAGATATTCATTGTCATAATTATTGGCAGGTAAAATTATAATTGGGCAGATAGTCATAATTTTGGACCAGATTGTCATGTGTTCCTTGGAAATGGCATAAAATGCAATATCAAAACTGGAAAAGATATTGAAGAACAGAACTATCACCATCACGACGAAAGTGTGTCTAGTTAAGACTCTCGTCTTCGCAATATTCATGTATGGTGCAGAGACTTAGACTCTGAGAGAAAACACGAGACGTACAATAGATGCATTTAAAATGTGGTGCTGGAGAAAGGTATTACGAATTCCATGGACAGCAAGACGAACTGACGCCTCCATTCTCGGAGAACTGAGAATCACCGAGACATTGTCTACAATATGCCTTCGACAAGTTCTCCGATTCTTTGGGCACATTGCTCGTGGCCAAGAATACAGCTTGGAGAGGTTTGTGGTTTCTGGAGGCGTGGAAGACCGACGCACTAGAGGAAGAATCCCAATGCGTTGGACTGACCAATTGAGAGACGGTACTGGACTACCCTTAACAACTGCCCTTCGAGCCGCGGAGATCAGGGATGGATGGAGAGAAGTCGTCAGTGGCTTTCATGAGAGTCACAATGCTCAGTCATAAGCTACACGATAGGGTGATGAATATATACTTTATTGAAAAGGATTTTACAAGTGTATATGTCCACAATATCATATATCTAAAAGGGTCAAACGCGATACGTACAGTGCCTTTGTGTAAGCAATCTGTGTTCCAGCACACACTGCATAACTGTTTATATGTAATGTGTAAATACTTCCGAGTATGCATCACCCTCCGTGGCACGAAACATATGCGTTCACTCATCCTTCGCACAATATATGTAGGTCATGCTAAAGTTCGAGTACATGCGTCATTTTCTACTGATTATACTCTGCTGTTATGTATTTTTTATATTAGTATGCAATTGTACCACTAATAACAAGTGCTTTTCTACGTACTTAAGATTAAAAAGCTTTTTCTGCTCTATACATGATTTAAACTGATTCTAATACACAAAATAATAATAGTTTTATCAATAAGTTTTAATCAAAGCGTTGATGGTTATATCAATAAGTTTTAATTAACGTATCAATAAGTTTTAATTAACGCAACCTGACTGTAATACACGTTAAAATATTATCAGTTTTATCAATAAGTTTTAATCAACGCATTGATGGTTATATCAATAAGTTTTAATTAACGTATCATTATGTTTTAATTAACGCAAAGTGATTGTAATACGCGTTAAAATAATATTAGTTTTATCAATAAGTTTTAATTAACAATTAAATCCTACAACGTATTTGTCACTTTAAAATCTAAAATATATGTTCCTCTGGTACGTAAGTCTACTTAGCTTAGTTTCGGTAATGTTTTCTGATATGTCATATATAAATATTTTCAATTTATGTATAACATTTATTAAAACGATTATTGTGTAAAAATTACTTTTGTTTTACTTAACCTTCATATTATTTAAAGATACATTTTATCTAATTATGTCAATAATTTTAACTATTTAAATTAACTTGCCTTGTCTGCTATTGTTTTTCATGTTATTTAAAATACAGCGAATTAAATTATTTATTTACTGTATTGAAGAGTTATGAGGGATATCTAACTGCGTGTAGCGGAAGTAAACCAAGTCAATGGGTCATTAAAGTAAGTAAATATACTCAAACCGGGCAGTATCGAAATTCGGTAAGATAATTGATGTGTGGGAGTGAAACGTGGGACAAATACAGAAAATAATTGAAAAAAATGCTGTTTAAATGCGTGCACTGAATATAATACATATGATGACAATGCATGACAGAATCCGGAATGAAGTGTAAGCGGATAAACGTGAACTTTAAGGCCTCGGCCACACGGGTAAGAGCCTCGCTTGGTGCTTAGAGCTACGTTGCGAGCTAGGCGACATATCCTAGCGAACCAACGCACCCCATACTAACGCAATGGCCACACTGCACGCTTCGCGCCACGCTACGTGACTATTATAGTCACCTAGCTCGCAGCTTAGCTCTAAGCACCAATCGAGACTCCTACCTGTGTGGCCGATGCCTAAGGCTGATGTGTATAGTAAGATGAAGAAGATCGCTCTGGGATGGTTTAGGCATGTATAGTATAACGAATGACTAAATGAAGTCTGACTGGACAAGTATATAATGTTAATGTAAGAAGAATGTTTGGTGGAGGAAGACCGAAGAAGTATGGTTGGGTCAAGTAAATGATGTTTTGAAAAAAGGAAATGTAGAAAGTCAGAGAAATCGGAGGAGTTTTATAAGAAAGTGTATGGATATAGAAGAGACGAAGGATGTGTGACCAAATAGGAAAGTCTAGCATTCTGTCCTCTCTGCCTACCGAGACAGGGAAAGAACATGATGGTATGTGTGTACGAACTGTAAATATGTTGAGAATGAGAAATCAGAATTTTACCTCCTTAGGAAGTTACGGATTCGATTCCCGTAAGAGTTGTATGAGATGTGTGTTGGTAACATGCCTGTCTTCCATCCCGGAGGTTGCGGTTTCGATTGCCGCTGGAACCCAGATTAAAAAAAAAATTCAGTCTAGTTTTTATTTAGATTTTATTAATATCTTTCTGGTTGGTTAGGGGAGAATGCCATATGGCAGTAATCCCACAAAGTTGTACGTAAAGAAACTTTTGCACTGTACATAAAGAAACTGTTATATAGGTAAATATTCTAAGAAACTTATATAGGGTGCTGCTTTGTTTGACATGATTTTTTTTTATAAATAGTGGGGGATCAAACTCTTCAAAGCCGCTCGAGTTAGAGCGGCTTTGAAGAGTTTGATCTCTAAGTGACACTTAATGAAATTTACCTTTAAAAATAAGATATAATAAAAAAAAGGTGACGAAATAATCTAAAATGTTGCAATAGGAACGACTGACGCTCTATCCTTTATGCTTAACACATCAGTGAAACGGCGTGATTGTATGTAAATATAAATGTACAAAATGAATCAGAAGAGGAAAATAGAAACTAGGTAAACAGTGTTAAAGACGACAGTTGCCTTGTTCTTGTTTGTAATGGCCTCCTCGTGACGATATTTATCTGCTTTCTCTCCTGACAGCCGCCCTCGATGGTCTGGTGATGACTGCGCCTTTTGTTATTCCAAGAACTATATTTATCTTTAATGGTCTTCGCAGAAAAATTCCTCTCCATATTATTTTTTCTCATAAACGGTAATTAATGTTTAGTTAAATTAAGTCTTGTTTTTTCTCATCATGTATGCAAATAAGAGATAACGAGACTTGATATTCTGTTAACTAAGCAAACACTCATAAAATAAATTGCCATCACATAATTAACTTGTCGGGGGAGCAGAGAGGGCAGATGGCAAGTCTTTTTAGACTACTCGTATTAACATTCCTTACACTGACATTTGCACTGTTAATTTTTGGTATGTAAAATGTTCTTCGTTTACGCATATTCATTCAATCTACATGCCGTCTTATTGTGCTCTTCTTTGTTTTATTATATGTATTTTTATTTATTTATTTATTTACATGGCAAATGAATAATCGTATGAATACATAGTTTATTGGAAACATGACAAACAACAAAATATAAAGTGGATACTCAGTTTACATGGATCTTTGTTGCCTTTTATATTTATTTTATTAATTTATTTTATTTAATTAACGACACAGTTGTCTTTATATACAAATTAACATGTGGCAGGTTATACAAGTATGTTACTTAAAATTATTGACAAAAAATACAAAACTTTATCTTAAACTAACGCGAAGATGCAAAAAGCAGTAGTAATAATAAATTACAGTCATTGTTTTAAAATTATTTAATAATTATATGTATATTTAAGTTCAATATACTCGTATGTGTCATATATAATATGTTGTGTTCTCAGTACACTAGTCTTAAGCTTGTATCACACTGCGGACACATAAACATGGAAAAATCATTTGATGATGTTTACATATTGCTGATTCATTATTAATGAAGGGTGTTTTTTTTGGGTGTGATAGGGTTTGTTTTTTAAATAAAACACATACAAATTGTTTAAATGGCCGTGTATTTGAGTTCAATTGATAGGTTGTTTAATGACAATTATTGTTTGAAGATAATTTCATTCATATGTTGACCGTGGCTGACTCGTGTGTACCTTTATTTATTTAACACTTTTATTGCAATACAATCTGGCGGGCTTATTGCCAGGCGGCAATCTCTTCCAACCAACCAGATAAAAGTAAATGAAGCAAGTTACATGGTCGCATAAATCATTCAAATGACTACCCATCCCCACAAAATCCATAAACATATACGTGAGCACATGCCCACGAACCCCACAAAGACGGACAATCACCAGAACATTATTTTTCATATAAAGTGAGATATCATCAATCAAAAGTAAAGGAAGGGATGGTGGAGAGGAAAGGAAAAGAAAAATCAGGAATGAAACACGTTATTTTACTGACTAGAAATTAAAGAGTTTTTTCAGTCGCTTTTTAAAGCATGTCAAGGACGGAGCGAGTCATATATTGGTTTGTAACTGATACCAGAGTCTCACTGCATGGACAGTAAAGGACGACGTAAAGAAAGAGGAGCGGTGAACTGGAAAGGCCAATAAACAATCTCTGTTTGAGCGTAGCGCTAATCCATGATTGGAAAGATGCTGAAAATTTTCGGCGAGATAAGAGGGTGTGGCGGGATAATTAAGGATATTATACAATAGAGACAGTATGTGAATTTGGCGTCTATTTCTTACATTCAACCAGTTCAATGCCTTCTGGTATGAAGTTATATGATCGTACTTTCGTAGGTTTTCTTAACCGATCATACGATGGGTTTCCCATTAAGAACGATAGAACTTTAAAATAAAACAGAACAACAACTAATAAACCGAAATTGGATCTGGAGGTTTAATTTGAAAGAATATTTCTTACCGTTTATGATTTAAACAAGATATCGTTCAAATGACTTCCACGGCTTCTTTTTCACTGGCCAATTCGATCACGCAAATTTTCGATACTAGGTGGAGCATTTCCGGCTGTATGGCGCCAATAACACGACAAATGTTGCCCTCAAGTTCATCAAGAGTCTTGGATTTGTTGGTGTAAATCTGTGATTTAACATTACCCCAAAGAAAATAATCCAGAGGCGTTAAATCGCACGACCTTGGCGGCCAATTCAAAATCCTATCACACCCAAAAAACACCCTTTATATCCGTCATAAACTCGTGCCAACTTGATAGGTTATGAGACCTAATTATAAGAATGTATCACGTGAATCAAACCTTAATGTACTTTATTATTTCATACAAATCAAAAGTCCACCTCACAATGTCCCGCATACAATCGTCAAAAATACACCGCATTTAAGAGTTCGCAGAAATGTTAACAACTTACCCTTCCTGCAAATACTCAAACTCCTGTCGCAATAACAACCACGCTCCGATCCACTGCCTGAATTTTTCGCACCCTTTTGTCTGTATTGACTTCGGTATATATCAACTTTAAGGTCATACCCATCCCTAGTCACTTCCGTATTCTGTCGTACATTGTCACCCCATGTATCTGTCGGTTTTTTTTGTTTCCGTTGTCCCGTTCATTCGACTTAGTCGAACGACCTGTTTGTTCTATTATAATGTATACAGAGCAATTAAAACCATTTAATCGATTAATTTTTCAATATAAGTTTTTCGCGTTTAATGAAGACATATGCATTTGGGATTTTGTGCTTCTTTCATTCGATTCACACGCCCAAACTGCCTCAGAGTACTCTTTCTTATTCATTTTACTTAAAACATCAACGTTAAGTCCACGTCCATTATTAATTACAACATTCCGTATTTTGTCATAGATGCCTTGCCTCTTACAGTTAGAAACATGGGTGGCGTGTACAGCTTCAGGAATTCAGTGAAGACAATCTACATGAACACCACTACACTCTACCTTAAGTCGAATTTGTTACTTTATTTAGGTGCTGACGTCATTTAATTTCTGCCAAGCTTTTCTCTTCTTTTAAAAGAAGCTTGATAACCGTGCGATTTACATTTTTCAACATTTCAGAATATAACGAAACAACGCGTCTTCTGTCGGCTCTAGTTGACATACTATTGAGGACATATGTATCAAATGTTAATGGTAAGATCGCCTAACCATACGTGCGCGTAGATGCTATTTGTCCATACACGCTTTTACTTGTTAGCTTTTGGACCTTAGTGGTATATAAAACCAAATTGAAATGGAATACAAAGCGATCATGCTTTTAACTAAAGCTCCGCGGTGATCGATAAGGTTTTATTCCGTACCTCTAATTAGGTATTGACTATCAGCAAAAACGCAAATAAATTAGCACATTACTCTCGTCACCCGATCCGGCTTTCACCGCCCGCGATCAAATTAATGCCCGGCTAATATTTGTCCACGAAATAAGTTTGCTTTTTCGCCATATAGCCTCGTTTCACCTCGTTCCACCTCGCTCGCTATCCCCCTATTCCTCGTTACTGATAAGGTACAACTGATGATAACGATTGTCCTTCATATATTTTTTTCTACTTGATTTAATAAAAAATGTAGTAATCTAAAACAAATAATGATAAATGTTAGTAAAAATGTCTTCAAATGTATATCGTAAATTGACTTAACAAGACGCAAAATTATATAACGGAATGTGATAACATTTTATAAAATATAACATACTGAAATGTAGCATAACTTAAATGCAAAATAACAACAAAGCGAAATGTAACCTCACATGTAAGATGATGTTACATCACGTAACATAATCGATGTAACGTTATAAAATATGACATTTCGTTATGTCACATAACGAAAACGTCCTGGAACATAATTGAACGATACGTAATGTACGAGTAAATGAACTCACGCACTTGACAGAAAGAAAATGTACTGTAACATAAAACAATCGTAATTTAATATAACCTTAATTTGTATAATGAAATAGAATTGTGACTTTAAAAATGTACTGTAACATAATGAAAACATTATGTAGCAAAGGCTTATGTTACTTTATGTAACATAACAGAAAAGTTATATTACTATCTACGTTAATTAACCGATTACATTACAAAATTATCAAATGACTAAAATTTCTGATTCGACACGAGTTCGACACATTGGCATTATTTATTTATTTAATAAACGACACAAGAGTGTCTGTATATACAAATGAACATGTGACAGGTTATACAAGAACTTAACATTATTGACAAATAATACAAAACTTTATCTTAAACTAACATGAAGATACAAAAAGCAGTAGTAATAATAAATTACGGTCATTGTTTTAAAATTATTGAATAATTATATTTAAGTTCAATATATACAATAGTATGTTATGTATGTATACCACAAAATATTACCAAACTTCACCAAGCAGACTTACGTAATTGTCGAAGACTTATTTTATAGAGGTAAAGAACTCATTTTTTGTACTAAATATATAAATAAATAGAGAGTTTTTGTGAATATTTCGAAGAGAAAACGAATTAAGTTCCTTATTTTTCTAGATTTTATTCATTGTCAATGTCTTCTTGGAAAAGTTATAAGTAACAAAAATAAAATTTGTTTCTCTTCATTTTATAAAATAATTCTCCGTTTCGTAGTTTTTCGTTTAAAGTTTAAAAATAAATTTGTTTTGGTAATTTGTTATAATTCTGCGGTTTTAATATTAAACGTAAATTTTCTATTACAATAAACTTTTGGTCTCCTTCCAAGTTCCCTCCTTGTAACACTATCAAACTCTCCAAGTCCCCTTCTGGTAACACTGTCAAACTCTCCAAGTCGAATCTAAAGATTCAGAAGGTTAGGAGAGGAGGCGAGAGAAGGGTGGAAAGGACAGCAAATTTTAAAGATTAAAATCAAATCAGGGGACCGGGATGGCGCAAGGGGAGGCCAATATAGATAAAGGGACTAGACTCCAAAAGGGTCAGATATAAAGGACATGTTTGAAAAATATGTCTTTTACGTGGATTTTCTACTAAATTTTCATAATTCATGGGCGAGTCTTGAATGAAATTCATTTGCATACATACCGTTACTCCTTTTCTATGCTGGGGTAGGCAGAGAGGACAGAGTGCCAGACTTTTCTATCTCGAAACGCATATTTAACTACTTTCAAATGAAATACCTTTTCATAGTTTGTACGATTTCACTCTTACATTTTCTTCAAAATATAATTATCTTTAAATTTGTTTTCTAAGTATTTCTTTATTAATTTCTTTCACGTGCCTAAACCATCTCAGAGTGCTCTTCTTCATCCTCAACATAGCCTTAAGTTCATATTCATCCCTAATCGCTTCTTTCCGTATTCTGTCATACGTTGTCACCATATCGGCATGCTCAGGTATAACTCCTTGAGCGTAAGAAGAGATGTGCGTCTCCTGGTATACGTTGTCAAACTCGTTCGAGGAGTTGTGAGCTGTCCAGCATTACTACAAAGATTAGCGTTAAATGTTCCTAACAATTACACTAGACTGCGCCGGCAAGAACTGTTCTCAATAACATACGCAAGAACGTGTCTTCCAGCCGCTATGCATGTTGGAAGGGCCTTAACTCTTCTGAACGGGACTGCTTCGGATATTGACATATTTCATATCACATTACCAAAAGCAAAAGTAAATTTTCTTCTTAGATTGAGCGCGTTAGAAGGCACTCATCAACATACCTAAATGACTGTGAATATATGTGTGTAATATGTTTGTGTGTATTTACTCCTTTGTATGCATATGCATTATTTTTTATTTTATATAATTTTTTAACTTATTTTTTTCCCCTCTATGTAATTTTTCTTCTCTTTTGATGTTTTGTATTTTCAAAGTAATTGGGCTAAGCCTGTTTTGAAAAAATAAATAAATAAATATCTATTGTTCTAAATGCACGCATTTTTACAAGTGAAAGACGTGATAAAAGAAGAGCTAGGAAAATGTATTTCCATGAAGTGAAGAATATTTTTAAAGAAGGAATACATGTAAGAATTAAGCGAAATCGTCGATGTATGAGAAATATGTAAAATAGGCGAAATATTTATTTATTATTTATTTAACACTTTTATTGCAATACAATCTGGCGGGCTTATTGCCAGGCGGCAATCTCTTCCAACCAACCAGACAAAAGTAAATGAAGCAAGTTACGTGGTCGCATAAATCATTCAAATGACTATCCATCCCCACGAAATCCATAAACATATACGTGAGAACTATGTGTATCGAGCTAGAAAAAATCTGGTGCTCTGTCATCTTTGCCTACCCCCCCAACAGGGCAACTGCGTGATGGTATGTATTTATGGTAATATACATACATATATGTTTTTTTTTATACGTATCGAAATTATATATACCTACATAATTTACCTCCGTGGCCTGGTGGTAAGGCACTTGTCTGCTGATCCGGAGGTTGCGGGTACGATCTCCGCTGGAACCCAGATTTTTTTTAAATAGGATTCCAGTCTGGTTAACATTTAGGGCCTATAAAAAAACAACATATTTCTGGTTGGTTGGAAGAGATTGCCACATGGCAATAAACTCGCCAGGTTAAAAAAAATAAATAATAATTTATGAATACTACATTAATTAAAACTATTACTTTGTTATTATTACAACATTTTTATTGTATCTTCATTAAGATAAATATAATATAATTTTAAGTATTTAAATTAACTTCTCTCATGTACTGTTGTTTTCATGCTATATAAAAGACTATTGTGTCGTAAATGAAATAAAAACAAAAATTAAGTGAAAGTCTGTAACCCTTTTTAACCCTTCCTGTCATGTGATGTGTAACTAGTACATATTGCTTCTAAAAACTTTAATATCTCTATAAATACGAGTATAATAAATACTGGGTTCAGATTTTACGCATTCCTCCGTAATACATTTACGCATTGAATGAAAATAATATTATAATAATAATAAGCATTTATCGGCCACATCAGAGATATTTTGTGAAAATCGGGAATAAATTCACCAATACAATCAAACGTGTGCCAGTATGTGATATAGGTATATTCAATGTAAAAATCCGTATGGGTGAGGAAGCGACGCTATTCACTTCTCACTCTCACTCTACTCTGGTATATGGGAACGCAAAAAATAGAAGCTCAGTTCGGTCGCTTCTGTCGCTTAGTAGCCAGCAGGCATTTCAGGGTGGTCGCTTCGCCCGTTTTGTGAACATTGTCCGATGTTGTTTTTTTCATGTTTTCAGCAATTAAATTTCAATTAATATCAATGTTTACTTCAAATTTAATTCATTTAAGCGATTGGCTATCAATATTCTTATTTTTCCGATTTTAAATCGCTCATTTTTACATATGTATTGATGTGTGTACACATCACCGGAACGGGCGGATTTTTTTAGCACAGGAAGGGAAATGTTAATAAAATCTGGCTACCGACAGTTATCGAACCCGCAAACCCCGAGTTCGGATGAAAATGTCTTACTAGCTATACCACAAAGGTCGTCGAATGAAATAAAAGTCTTTAATATGTTATTAGAAAGCAATATAAGAGTATGTAAAGCATAATTTATGTTATAACATAAATGGTATACACTACAGGCCATCTCCCATGTGTTGTTAATTAAGGATGAGCAGATATCCAGCAACTGGTTGGGTACCGTGGCCCGTGGCCCGTAATGAAGCCATCCTCAGACGACACGTGAGTTTAATTATCTCAGGTGTCTTACTGGGCCATCAACGCAAATCACTAGCAGGGGTGGCTTAAGGGAGTATTCTACTCTAGAGGCGTGAATTTCGGGCGTTTTTTAAACTTAAAAAAACTGAAAACATTTTTCCTATGCATTTTTTAGTTTGTTTATTGATGATTTAAGAATGTACAAAAAAAATTGTAAAAAAAAAAATTAAAATTCAAGATGTTATCAGGGGGGGTGAGCTGGTCGACATGATTGAAACCCTTTCGTGAAGCAGCAGCAGGGTGAAGTGATTCCTCTTTAACAGTTCGAAGTTTGTCATAAATAAAACAAAGTAGATGTTCCCGAAACTGTGAATATATTTTGATCATTTTTCGTTTCTTATGTGCAGCCCATCGCTCATCGTAAGGCCCTTTATTCGCCCGTGTAGGCCGTCACGGCTTACCAGATACCATGTATACTGCGCGCTCTCTGCATGCATAGGCCGTTCGATTATTTATGGTAATTATTGCGAAAGCCACACATAAGGAACATTTCATTACAATAGGTACAGATATCAATACAACAACAATATTTATACATCAATTACACAAATATAATCATATATTTTAGGTGACGCATACGTCCGATACAACATGAGTATGAATGATGTGTGTGAACGTGAAAGAATATGTGCTAGTGTGGCATAAAGGGGATATATTTTATGTCTGTTTACCCAATAAGAACTCGTATTCTCTTAGAAATAATCAAGCATGTCACTTTAAGTTTCAGCGTCTTTCCAATCATGGATTACCGCTACGCTCAAACAGATTGTTTATTGGCCTTTCCAGTTCACCGCTCGTCTTTTTTTACGTCGTCCTTTACTGTTCATGCAGTGAGACTCTGGAATCAGTTACAAACTAATATAAGACTCGCTCCGCCCTTGACATGCTTTATGAAGCGACTGAAAAAACTCTTAATTTCTTGTCAGTAAAATAACGTGTTTCATTCTTGATTTTTATTTTCCTTTCCTCTCCACCATCCCTTCCTTTTCTTTTGATTGATGATATCTCACTTTATATGAAAAATAATGTTCGGGTGATTGTCCGTCTTTGTTGGGTTTGTGGGCATATTCTCACGTATGTGTTTATGGATTTCGTGGGGATGGATAGTTGTTTGAATGATTTATGCAACCATGTAACTTGCTTCATTTACTTTTGTCTAGTTGGCTGGAAGATATTGCCGCCTGGAAATAATCCCGCCAGATTGTATTTGATATAAAAGTGTTAAATAATAATAACTTTATATTTATTTCTTTTAGATATGTTTTATGAAATTGTTTTAGACCAAACCTGTATAACTAACAGTATATTTAACCAGACCTGCGACTGTCCCTGATTATCTCTATTGCGTCCCTCCAACAATATTGGAACCTGCGGTTCAGTTAAATTGGGACGTTTAACGGATATTAAATTTTAACTTTTATTGCTCTATTGGATCTAGAGCCAGGAGCCAAGGATGCGCATCCTCACATCTGTCCTTGAAAAAGCGAAATCAGTTCAATTTGAGTTCAAAAGTCAACTTTTCTAACTACTCCAACAGACGTTTTTGGTTATGTGATTAGAGAATTCTACCCGAATTAGTGATGTTACGTTTCCAATTCTGCCGTTTATGTCAAAACTCTGGTTAAGTATTTTCTCTTTAGGTTAAGTTGTTCTGTAACAGTCCATTAAGTTTTCCGTTTGTTGTTTTTGTGGCCTAAATTTTTTTATATCATAATAAATAAAATGTTCTCAATTATACCAATTCAGTTTTTTATGTATTTTAGTAAATTGGACTTGAATCAGTATTTTAGTAAATTGGACTTGAATTTAAAAAAAATCTTCATATTGGAAATTATTTTTTTATATTGTATTGTATTTTTTACACTTTCGTTGTATACAGTACAATCTGTCTGACTTATTGCCATGTGGTAATCTCTTCCAACCAACTAAAAATATGTGTAAGATGCCTGAAGTGAAAACCAGACTGGAATCCTTTTTTAAAAAATTGGTGTTCCCACGGAATTTAAACCCCCAACCTCCGGGTTGGGAGACAGGCATCATACCAACTAGGTCACGGAAGTCGTCATATAAAGATATTTGACATTTAAGTTTCCTTTACAATCTTTAGCAACATTTACTAAATGAAAAATACACATAAAATATTAAATATTTAAAAAAAAATCAATACGATTTAGAACATACAATCACGTCATTTCCCTGTCGAGGTAGACAGATAGGACAGAGCACCTGAATTTCCTATCTTGACACATATACTTCGCCTCTTCTACATCCATACACGGTCTCGTTCAATTCCCAAGATTTCTCTTATTTTTTATGTATCCCTCTTTCTAAATATTGATGCCTTGTTCCAATCATTCAAAATATATGGAGCCCATGAAATCACTAATGTATAGTAAAACAGCACTGACAAAAAGGAAAACTACTCAAATACAATCATCTAATAATCCATGCAGAAGCTAAAGAATTAAAAGTCTTTGTAAAAACCGAATGTGAGAAAATTCGTCAAAAATGGGTACAAAAACAAAGACGTTTGAATTTGTTTTTAAAACTCTACCAACTTTGGTTGTGTAAAGATTTAGATTTTTCTTCTCCAATACAGACAATTAATATGGCAGGCCATACTACTAAAATATTTCGAGAATGTTCATCCGAATCAAAAAGGAGAAAAGTACGTGATTTGGTTACCAGCTACGAGAAGGAAGAATTTACATATGAAGCTGCTGTTAGTGTTCGAGTCAGTGGTAGACGTGATGGAGCAAATTCAATACAAGAGATGTTGACTGCATCACCAAGAAGAGCAACGAGTTATAAAAAGGCCAAGAAACAAATTTTCACAATTCCAGCACAAAATCCTTACTCCCCAGAAGAAGCTTTAGCATTGTTCAATGCAAACACATTTACGGTAATGTAGTATAAAAATATCCAACAGGAAGCTTCTGAAAGAGATTTCAATTTATATCCATCATATGATCGGGTTTTAGAAGAGAAAAAACAATTCTTATCCAGAAGTAGACAGCATAATTGTAACAGATATTTTGAACATCAAAATTTGAAAATGACGCTAAGAAAACAAAAATGTTATACATATCATTAAACTCGCGGTATAATATGACTGCAGCCTTGTGCAGCCTTGCACAAAATATTGATGCACGGTGCTGAGATCATCGATTCTTCTTTGATTCCTATTGGACAAATGTCTGAAGAGGCATCAGAGGCCAAAAATAAAGTAATTAGAAAAATTAGGCAACATCACACTTTAAAAACTTCGCGTGTTAGGACTAATTACGATTTATTTAAATTTTTATTAGTTTCTTCTGATCCGTATATATAGTAAGTATTATTAGAAAAATACCCAAAAAAGTTAAACATGTATAGTATATGAAAGCGATTTTCTAATGCTATTAAAAAAAAACTGTTTTTGTATATTTTTTTTATAATTATATTTATTAAATTTTTAACGTTTCTAAATTTGTCTTATTCTCAATGTATTATTGAGTATTTGATAAATTAAAAACCTATTATTAAATTAAAAATCATTTGTTTATATTTTCTAAGCCTCTAGTAGTTATTAAAATGTAAAATAATTATGTCAAATGACATGAAAAATAATTTTGTCCCTCTAGATTGGTCAATCCGAATACTGTGTGGCAGCCCGAAAAGTATCCCCAACACTCCATATGCCAGTCCAATCACGTATATTGCGGAGCCAGGAGATTTGCCTCCTGCCAACACCTCTTCGGCCCTCTATTCTGCCTTGGATGATCTGGTGTAGTAATTTGTACTTTGCTCCTCTACGTACATGACCCAAATAGGACACCTTTCGGATTTTAATATTAGTCAGCAACTCTCTATCAACTTTGGCTCTATAAAGAACCCTTGTGTTGCTGACCATATCCGTCCAGGGTATCCGTAGCATTCTCTGGTGCATCCACATTTTGGATGCTTCCAGTCGGTTCATACTAACAACTTTGAGAGTCCATGATTCCATTCCATGCAATAACAATTACCGAACGTAGCATTTGACTAACCGTTGTCGAAGTTTCAAGTTTAGATTATCATCGCAGAATACGCTTCTCATTTTATTAAAAGCCGCACGAGATGATTCAATTCTGCACTTGTCCATGCACGCTGAAAATATAAAACGAGATAGTCAAGTTTTTATTAGAATTTGATTCGTCTTATTTTATGTAAATTATTCTTCGGACTTGTAAAACATGTCAAGTATTGTTGCTGTAACTTAATAGCGATTCCTTCTAAATAATAGTGGTTCAGCGTTCTTGGTTATCTGGTATCATGTTGTAAAGATCTGAAAGCCGAGAAGTTTAATAGTTGAACCGATATCAGTGGAGTTGAATTACTTCCGATAAATCCGAGTGCCGAAGCTGAACAACGCCTGACTTTATATTTCAATAATTCCCTTTTCCACCGATAAACGCTCAGCAGATAGTACGAGTGGTACCATTACGTGGACGTATTAATGCCGAAAGAACCCAACACCACGCAATGCCGTATTAATCCTCTACCCTCTTTGTGTAACAGGAGAAATCCGTGCAAAGTGGATAAAAAAAAAAAAAAAAAAAAAAAAAAAAAAAAAAAAAAAAAATGCCGAAAGAACCCAACACCACGCCAATACAAGTATTTCATCCCAAGTAGTCCACATCACCCATTCTTTTGTATTCGAAATGCCAAATGAATAAATCTCAATTTTTTTATCTTCTTCTCCCTGGCTCCATCCCAACTCATTGTCTGCGAAGACTTTTGGGGTCAGCTCTCCTCGTCGTCAGGTTGTATGCTCTTCTGTCCCGGACTACGTCCCCCAGGCCGTGCCTCTGCATCTGGTTATCTTTTTGCACCACCCATGAATTCTTTGGTCTTCCTCTGGTTGTTATTCGAGGAAGATCCATGGAGATTGCCTGGTTCACAATGTGATCGGGTGCTCTGCGTCCAACGGGCCCATACCATCTCAATCGCCTCTCCTCCATCTTGCTGTTGATGTCTGTAACACCTAGGCTTCCACGAATGCGTGAAGTCTAGGTGTTACAGACATCACCCATTATTTTGTATTCGAAATGCCAAATGAATAAATCTCAATTTTTTATGCATGCAAATAATAAAAATATAATTCCAGCAAATGTGCTATATAAAATATTAAAGCTATTTAAAAAAATATATAAAAAAATTATACACAAAAAGCGACAATTGAATAAATTAGAAAAAATGGGCAATTAAACAGGTGCATGGCCGATACACATTGAGGTATACCTCAATACGATACCTCAATACACATTGAGGTGCATGGCCGCGCGGTAACGCACTGGACTTCCGTCTGGAAGGTCGTTGGATCGAATGGTCGTTGGATGCTCCCTTTATACACAGCTGTTATTAAAATTTCCTCAATCTTGTTAAATCACTTGGTGTCACAATAAAATTAACCAACACATCTGTTCGCTAAGAAACTCACTAGGTGACTAATCGTCACGTAGCTTGGCGCGAAGCGTGCAGTGTGGCTATTGCGATAGTATGCGGTGCGTTGATTCGCTAGGATATGTCACCTAACTCGTAATTCAGCTCTAAGCACCAAGCGAGGCCTTAGCTCCTACCTGTGTGGCCGAGGCCTTAGCGCTACGAAGTGACTCACCAGAATATTTATGTGACTCTCACAAAAGGTCACATGGTTGACGTGGATGAGCACCGCGAGATTAACGTCGGAATGGCGAGAGGATCCTCGACTACAGGTCCAACAACGACGACGGTGAGGTTCATTTTACGCATTTTGTTGATGCATCCGTTTCTTCAGCAACGGAATGCCGCGCGTAAGTCGTGAACTATCTGTACAAAGAAATTAAAAAAAGACAGCCTGAAATATACGATATTAAAGAAAATTGGTCTGCTCCCTAGAACTTTTGTTTACAAGGATCATAAATAAAGATGCTATTGAAGCATTAAAATTCTATCAAATCAGACATCCAAACGGATTGTTTAGGTATAAACTTTATTTTGCTTATTAATTAAAAAAAAGGTTTCAAATCAGCTATGCTTTATTTGGTTACTAAATATTCCCAAATTCAATGATACCAACGATCAGTAGGCTGTACTGAATGGTTCTCAGTGGCTAACTACCCTTCCAGAAGTGAATATCTTTATCTCTGTAATATTTCAAATGGGGTCGATCAAACCGATAACCTTCGTGTTACCAGATATTGGTTTATTGTTTTGCAAGTTTCATGAACCTTTGACCTTTTGAACTAATATACATTACGTACACAATCTTATTTTTTTTATAAAAAATAACTGTAATATTAAACTGAGATGGTTTTAATGTCATTTATGTATTATTTGACTTAATTTTGTTTCATATTTTGTCCACATTTAAGGAAATAAAAAATACTAATAATTGCCATATTTTTTTGTATTTAATTTAAAATACAGTACATAAGACTTTTACTTTAAGGATTTTTTTCTAAATCTTATCACAATACGTGGGGTGACAATGCATGACAGAATGAAGTATAAGGTAATTAGGGATGAATGTAAACTTAAGGCTTGTGTTGAGGAAGAAAAGAAAGAAAAAAGAAGAATAGATCTCTTAGATGGTTTGGGCATGTATAACGAATGAATGATGAGACAAACAAAACAGATATGTAGTGCAAATATTCGTTGAAAGCGTGAGAGTGTAAGAGCGAAAAAAGTATGAAAGGATCAAGTGAATATTTTGGAAGAAGGAAAGGTACATTTAGAGAAGTCGTAGGAGTTTTATGAGAATATGTATGAATGTAGAATAGGCGAAATATGTATTTCTAGATTGGAAAGTCTGGCTCGCTATCACACTCGATATCGCTGGGCACACATTTATTCTTTTTCACATCCCAACACTTTATACAACTCCTCTGATATCTGTTACTAAAGGGTTTTTTAAATTGAACATTTTTTTTACATCAATTTTTTTAAATTCTTGAATAAAACACACAATTTGCTTTGATTTCAGAAAACTTTTTATTGGTCATTGAAGTATAACGTATGACATTTAAACATAAAAAAATAATATCCGCCAAATTTCCCCCTCTTGCAGCTCCACAGATGTCCACCCTTTTGTCAAAATTTTCGATGACATAATTGCGGTTCTAACTCACCAATAACGCGAATAATTTCGTCCTTCAGCTCAGGAATTGATCGGGGGGTCATTCTTATAGACCTGGCTTTTCACGTATCCCCTGAGAAAATAGTCCAACGGTGTCAGATCACATGATCTTGGTGGCCAATTAATATCACCGTTTCCGGAGATTACAATACATAAAATAATTCAACAATTTGAACGCGTTGTTGTATTGTATACGACTCCATTTTTATAAATGTCATACATTACACTTCTTAAATGTCACAAGACCCATGCACGTTCGCGATGCCATCTGTGTTTTATCCAAGAATTTAAAAAACCGCTCAATTGGAAAAACCCTTTACTTTCATTTCCTTCTTTCAAAATACCATTCACTTGATCCACTCATACTTTCCTTGGTTTTCCTCTGCCATGCCCTCCACTCACGTTTGCACTATATATTTGTTTTCTTAGTCTTCTTTCATTCGTTCTACATACCCAAACCGTTTCATAGTGTTTTTCTTCATACTCAACACATCATCTTCAAGTATATTCACATTTATCCCTAATCGGTTGATTCCTTATTCTGTCATATATTTTCTCAGTGCTCGCATTTATTCGACTTTTAAGCATTTTTCCATGTCCACGTTTCACTCCCATACATAAAAGTTGCCACTTAAATACTTTAAGCGTTGTAATATCTGAACTATCATCTTAGCAGATTTTGATTCTATCCGGTTCGAGTATATATATTTTAATGCCCCATTGACTTTGTTTCCTATTGCTACACGTAATTCTTCCATCTTGTGAAAAATACTACCAATAAGCAGAATTTCTCTACTTTCTCCAATCTTTCAGTGTTCACTCATTTAGGCATTTCGTTTCTTCCACATACTTACACCTCTTCATACAACTCCTATAATTTATCTTATATTTTAAACATCCTTCTTACAAAATAGCATCCAATAGATCCAGCCATACTTTTCTTGGTCTTTCTCTACCACGTCTTCCTCTCACATTTGCACTGTATTTTTTTTTGTTCGTCTATTCGATATACTACCTTGATCAAAAAGTTTTAGGACTTTATTCATAAAACCGAAAATACAAGTTTATTCATTAAAATCGATATGATCCCCTTCAAAGTACTCCCCATCGACTGCAACGCACTTACGCCAGCGCTTGATCCAATCCTCGAAACACCGCTGGTACTCAATTTTCGGTATGTCCATCAGAGCCGTCTTCGAATTTTTTTCATGACATCCTCTCGGGTGCTGTAACGCGTTCCGCGAAGCGGTTTTTTAAGTCGGTTGAACAGGAAAAAGTCGCAGGGAGCCAGATCAGGTGAATTCGAAGGCTGCTGGATAGTGTTCGTGTTGTTTTTGGTCAAAAACTCATGGAAATCATGTCTTTCGCGATTTCAACGCTGTCCTTTTTTTGCATGAAATTGAGGTCTTTCGGCACAAGTTTTGCAGCGACACGTCTGAGGCCCAAATCACTAACCAAAATGTCTTGAGCGGATCCATAAGCGATGTTAAAGTCTTCTGCCAGCTTTCTGATGGTCAATTTGCGGTTTTCGGCCAACATTTCTTTGATTTTATCGATGTTTTCATCAGTTTTCGACTGCCACTGTGTTCGTCATCCTCGACCGACTCACGACCACTTCTGAAGCGTTCGTGCCACCGAAAAAACACTTCTCCAACATTTCCAAGGTCTGCGGACCGTTAAATCCGTTTTTCACACAAAATTTAATGCATACTCGTTGATGCACAGTTGATGCCATTTTCAAATTTGTAAAAAATCGAAAACACGCACAAAGGTAATGTACTCAGTACAGCGAAACTTTTACAAAGGTCAAGCTATGACGCTGAAATTTGGAGGGAAGTGTCAATGATAGATGTGCTAACCTAACAAAAAAAAAGAATTCCAATCGGGTGACTGACAGCGCCACACGGTGGCCGGTCCTTAAACTTTTTGATCAAGGTAGTAACCTTCTATTGACTATTTTGTAATCATTCTATGATAAACTTGAACACTTGTTATTTGTTCGGCTCTCTTAAGATTCATTACCAATTTGTAATTCAAGTATACTAACTTTGTCCATTGCGTTTAAATGTGTTTTCGTTGTAAAGTGTCTCAATGATCCCATTTTTTTTATCGAAATACGATAACGCTTGACCTCAAAATCGAAAAAAGTTACATAAAATGTCATGTTGTTTGTATATCCGGCAGTTACTCTGAAAATGTGGCTCGCAATGAATTTATTTATTTAATTATTTATTATTACACATGACAAGAAATATACACAATTTGAGAAAAACAACAGATAATTTGATTTGGACATACAATTTTAATGGATCTGGGTTTGTTGCCTTTCATTTGTCGTATCCCCAGTAAACTAGGCTTTTGCCTGTATCTCACTGAGGGTATTTAGCATGAAAAAAATAAATCGATACTTCTTTCCGATTTTTGATTACACAAAAACAAAACCCCGTTGCACGCTCTCATCAACTTTAATTTAATTAAATTAAAACCCCCATTTTTAGTAAGTTTATTTAGTAATTATTTGACCAAGTATTTTGAAACGAAATGCGTTTTTAACAACTTTGAACATTGAAATTGTAAGCTTACTTAAACGGGTAATGAACCTTAATAAAGGGTCTTTCAAATTGAGCGGTTTTTTTAATTCTTGGATAAAACGCACATGGCGTCGCAAATTTGCCTAGGTCTTGTGACATTTGAGTAGTGTAATTTAGAAATTTATTAAAATGGAGTCGTATACAATGCATCAACACGTTCAAATTGTTGAATTGTATTATATATTGTAATCTCCGGAAACGGTGATGTTAATTGACCACCAAGATCATGTGATCTAACACCGTTGGACTATTTTCTCTGGGATTATGTGAAAAGCCAGGTCTACAAGAATGACCCTCAATCAATTCCCAAGTTGAAGGACGAAATTAGTCGCGTTATTGGTGAGTTAGAACCGCAATTATGACAAAATGTCATCATTTTTTTTGACAAAAGAGTGGACATCTGTGGAGCTGCCAGAGGTGGACATTTGGCGGATATTGTTTTTAAAAGTCATACATTATACTTCAATGACCAAGAAAACGTTTTTTATAATCAAAGCAAATTGTGTGTTTTATTCAAGAATTAAAAAAAATTGAATAAAAACAACCACTCAATTTCAAGAAAGACCCTTTATATTTTCAAGAACAAGTATGCGATGTTTCATTGAAAAGATTTTTCAAAAAATGTATTGTGTTGTTGTGAAAGTTTTCTTGAAGCTTTTCAATTGTCACTATCACTATGCCCTTTTTGGGGTAGGTAAATCAAACTGATATTTACTTGTTTCTATGATAATAGTATTTTTTCGCTGCCACCTCCATAATTCTGTTCATTCTTCTCTCTTTGAATGGTCGCCACAATTTCTATTTTAGATTTTAATATTTTTAGGCATTGATAAGATCATTTCTTGTTTATGAAAAGAGATTTTTTTTAATATTTCCTACTCACTATTTGAACTGTTTTTGTGCATTTTTTGCTTGCATTTTTCATGCAATGTTTTTTTATTTATAATATGTTATATTAATTAATACGGAATGAATATGAATTAAGCTAATGAATCAAGTAAGATCATTTTGTGATGGTTTGGACATATAGAACGTATGCATGAAGAAATACTAACAAAATAAACGTACAGTGCAAATAAAAGTGGAAGACCAAGGAAAGTATGGTTGGATCAAGTAAATGATACTTTGAAATAAAAAAGTAGGAGTTGTTTGAGGTGTGTGGACGTAGAAGAGCCGAACACGTTTATAGATATAGGAAAGTCCGGCGCTCTTTATTCTCTGCCCACTCCGATAGAGAAACCGTGTGATGGTATGTACTCGTATTATAAGGTATCTTCTTATATTTTTGAGTTGCTGAATAGAGCTTTCCTTATCCCACTATGTTTCCTTATCCCACTAAAGTTTTACGTTCCTGACAATTATTCGAAGTAAAGAAATATTGACCTCTTTTGACTGAAAATAAGTAAAACTAACCTACCAAGTGCTCTTTCTGTGTATCGTGAACTTTCCCTGTTGAATAAAGCTTCAGATATTGACATCTTCAAAATGTCCGAAAATGTTTTAAAGAGAGCTTTCTTAGTAATGTGAGTTAGCTCTTTCTTATGTACTAGTTTTTATTTTCTTGCTGCTGTGTCACTTTAAGCTTTGTATGCAATTTTTCTTTTATATGATTCCTCTTTGAGCTTTGTATATAATTGGGTTTGAACAGTGTATCTAAACTTTATAAAACAAATAAAATAAATAAAGTAGAATTATGCATTTCTTCGTAAAAAAACAAAAATGATAAAAGTTTGGAATTCCGGTCTGTGTACGAAATATGATACTCGTGTTTTAATATGTTTCGTCGATATTGATTTCCATATTGTTATTCAATACCCGAACACTAATCACGTCAAAACATTCCATTTTGGGCGGTCAGTTTTAATTTCATTATCAACTTTACCTCAACCGTTAAAACCTTCGTTTCCTGCCGACCTTCATTCAAAGCAATTATTGAATTACACTCACGACCCAAGTATTGAGAACAATTTTATTTTTTTAGAAATACGAGTATACTGTCATATTTGTCCGATTCTAAAAAGTCTACATTTTGTCACGACTGTGAACGGATTAATTTCAAACTTTGTCTCTTTATAATCTTAAGTATCTTAACTGGTTAAACGTGAGAGATAGACGCCAAATGTACGAGGCGTGTCCACAAAGTAAGTGTACTGAGGCTCTCACGACCGGATGGATGTTATTTTCGACATGTTGGCTATACTTCCGTGTAGCCTGACCCTTCCCCTCCGCAATGAGACCAGTTGGAAGTCAGTACTTTGAGAAGTGTCGACGCGACAATACGTTTCGTGAAAAATGTCAATCCAATATCCCGCCAAGTTGAATCGAGTGGAGGCCGGGCAAGAGTTTTTAGGCGCTGTAAACTCCATGGAGATGAATTTCTCCGCTCCATCGTTACTGGAGATGAAACTTGGGTTGCACACTACACGCCTGAAACCAAAAGGCAGTCTTCAGCCAAAAAAATCATGGCATCCGTGTTTTGGGACTGTCAAGGCATAATTTTAATTGAATATATGCCTCAAGGGGAGACCATCAACTCTGCAAGATACTTTGAGACCCTAAAAAAATTGCGGAGGGCGATTCAGAACAAGAGGAGAGGCATGCTGACAAAGGAAGTCTGCCTGTTGCACGACAATGCCAGACGGAACTGCTCGCCTCGTTTAAATGGGATGTCCTGAACCATCCCGCGCATTCCCCTGACCTAGCATCTTCAGATTACTATTTCTTTACCTCCCTGAAGCTGCACATGGGTGGAAAAAGGTTTTCAACCGACGAGGAGGTAAAGGAGGGGGTGGAGAAGTGGACGGAGGGGTTGGCGGGAAACTACTTCGAGGAAGGCATCAAAAAGTTAATACCCCGCTTCACCACCTGCATTGAGAGGAATGACGACTACGTCGAAAAATAGCTTATATATGTACTACGGTAACCACGTAATTTTTTTGTTTAAATAAAAAAAATTGTAACCTACAAAAATTCAGTACACTTACTTTCTGAATATGCCTCGTACATACTATCTCTATTGTAAATTATCCTGAAATGTCCCGCCGCCGCCTCTTAACCATCACTGCCTACCCGACAGAAAGGACAGAGCGCCATATTTTCCTATCTCGACACACATCCTTAACATCTTCTACATCAATACAACTAAGATTGTATCGCGTCGATTTTTTTAGCATCTTTCCCATCATGGGTTTGCAGTACGCTCAAACAGATTGTTTATTGGCCATTCTAGGTTACCGCTCTTCTTTTTTTTTACTTCGTCCATTAATTTCCATGCAGTTAGACTTTGGAACCAGTTACAAAGTAATGTTAGACTCGTTTCGTCCTTGGCATGCTTTAACCCTGAGAGCGCTACGAGAAAAAAATATAATTGTCTATCTAGTGCTGAGATATATTTACGATTCGGACGTTCGTGATAAATATTTATTTTAAACAACAAAAAAAATATATTTTTACAACATAAATATATTTTAGAATATGTACACTTGTATTGTAAATTAATAATATTCATTTAGAATACAAGGGTAGAACAAATTTCTTCCACTGCTATATCAGTGCGCCGATCTCTTAGGGTTAAGAAACGACTGAAAAAGCTCTTCACCATCCTTTCCTTTTCCTTTGATTGATGATATCTTACTTTATATGAAAATAAATGTTCGGGTGATTGTTCGTTTTTGTGGGGTTTTTGGGCGTTTGCTCACGTGTATGTTGGTAAATTTCGTGGGGATGGTCAGTCATTTGAATGTTTTTTTCAACCATGTAACTTGCTTTATTTACTTTTGTCAGGTTGGTTGGAAACGATTACCGCCTGGCAATAAGCCCGCCAAATTGTTTTTGCAATGAAGTGTTAAATATATAAATAAATATCGTAATGAAATATCTCTATTGTATCTTTCGAATCTGTGTCAGAGATTTAGAAAGGTAGAGAACTTGAAGTCGATTTCGACTTCATGAAATAAATTGATTGTTCCTAATCAATCTCATAGGGTTGGGCTATTATGACAGGGCTTTTGCCGTTGTTGGTCTTGTGGCGTCGAATGGTTTGCCTCGAAATATTAAAGATATACTCGTAGATCGCGTGTGCAACTTAAGGAAGCATTTGAAGACAGCCGTTTTTGGAGGTCTTATAAAAAATAATGATTACATTTGAACTCCAAATAAAAAACAATACTCTACCTTAAGACGAATGTGTTACAATAATATATTGGAAGATCAACACTCTAGCTTAAGACGAATGTGTTACAATTATATATTGGAAGATCAACACTCTAACTTAAGACGCATGTGTTACAATAATATATTGAAAGATCGACACTCTAGCTTAAGACGAATGTGTTACAATAATATATTGGAAGATCAACACTCTAACTTAAGACGCATGTGTTACAATAATATATTGAAAGATCGACACTCTAGCTTAAGACGAATGTGTTACAATAATATATTGGAAGATCAACACTCTAACTTAAGACGCATGTGTTATCAACACTCTACCTTAAGACGAATGTGTTACAATAATATATTGGAAGATCAACACTCTAGCTTAAGACGAATGTGTTACAATTATATATTGGAAGATCAACACTCTAACTTAAGACGCATGTGTTACAATAATATATTGAAAGATCGACACTCTAGCTTAAGACGAATGTGTTACAATAATATATTGGAAGATCAACACTCTAACTTAAGACGCATGTGTTACAATAATATATTGAAAGATCGACACTCTAGCTTAAGACGAATGTGTTACAATAATATATTGGAAGATCAACACTCTAACTTAAGACGCATGTGTTACAATAATATATTGAAAGATCGACACTCTAGCTTAAGACGAATGTGTTACAATAATATATTGGAAGATCAACACTCTAACTTAAGTCGCATGTGTTACAATAATATATTGAAAGATCGACACTCTAGCTTAAGACGAATGTGTTACAAAAATATATTGGAAGATCAACAAATATTTGTTTGTAGTTAATATTCCCCTAGAAAGTTTAATGTTGACTTGCAAGGAATTTTCGGGTCTTCTTCGTTGAGGGCACTGATTTAAAGAAAAATGGCGAAAGGTCAACCGTGCATACCGAAGAGTTATTTTTTTAATGTCATGTGTTGAATATGTAACATTTTTTCTAATTATTTTTTTACGTTGTTTCAGGTAAGGATAAGTAATTATTCAATTCGAATAAATATCCAAGACGCCCAGGATTCCATTTGCTTGCCCCATCAAAAACGTAACTATCAATTAATTTGTTCAATATTGTGGAGGATACCGGCTGCGTGTGGTCTGAATGAATAAACTAAATACCATGTATTTTTCGGTTGTCTTTTGCGAGATATATTTGATATACTAAAAGCCATATCTTTGCCGCGTTCAATGAATGTGGCGTTTCTACTTTGTTCGAGGAACTTTTCCATTTAAAGATAGATTGTTAAATTTATGAATCTCTATCAGTTGGAATTGCATAATGTCTTTAATTTGGTGGCACAAATCTTCCTAGTTTGGATGGATTGCCTATTTAAAAAAAATCATATAAAGAACTATCACGTAAAAAAAGAATTGTTATAAATATTATTTATACAAATGATATTATTAACTGTGTTGTATGACAAAAATAGGTGTTATCATCGTTACAATTTGATAGTTATAATATAAATAATAAATTAAATTAAATCAATATGTATTTTAATTGTTAAAATAATGATTGTCAATAAATGTATGTAAAAGAAAGAAAATATTTATTTTTCAAGATGATTTAAGTGCAGAAGTAAGCTCCAAAGTCATTTAAAGCATTAACTAAAGCCTTAAATATACGGTAAATTTAAAACTGAAATAAAAAAATGGCTGATAGAAAACAGACCAGATTTAGTAAGATATAAAGTCAACGCAACATGAAAAGTCAAATAACATCAAAAGTATGCAAAAGAGAATAAATACTATATATTACAGGTGCCGTTTCCTTTGTCTCGATTTCTTTGGAAACATGAATCATTTTTAGTCAAACAAATCAGTGAATGATCCTTTGCAAATTGAACATTCTAGTTTTAAATGCTCTTTTTTAGGACGTAAACTAGGTCCTTTTTAAGGACGTAAACTAAAAACAAAAAAGGAACCTCAAGAATATATTGAAAAATGGTAAAATTGCCATATATAAAGGGCACAACAGACAGAATCAGCAAAATACTAAGAAAGCACAAAATTAAAACAATCTTTAAACCATACAAAAATATCCAGACACTTTTACATCAATTTAAAGACACAATACCCAATGAATCACATGGAGTATATGAAATACCATGTACTTCGTGTGAAAAAGTTTATATAGGGCAAACCAATCGCCGTATAGAGGTTAGAATTGAAGAACATAATCGTGATATAAAAAATAAAAATATTCATTCAACTCTGGCTTTACACAAATTAACCGAGGGACATAAAATAGATATACAGAAATCCAAGACCTTAGCCAGAATAAATGAAAATTCAGAAAGACAATTCCGAGAAGCTATAGAGATTATAAAAATACCAAACAGCTTAAATCAGAGAGATGAAGCCCGAAGCCTCGCAGATGTATGGATTCATCTTTTTAATCCTAATGCACCAGAAACGTATAATCCTGTAATTCCAACGGATAACAGCAAAACAATAAGAAATACTTCTACCAAAAACCAATCAATAACGTCCTACTTGAAACCTTTACCTGAAAATATTAAAAGAACTAGTGAAAGACAGAGCAACCGATTCAAAAAGAGAAAAGAAAAAGAAGACGAATTAAAACAAAAGTCAACATCACTACACAAAACAGTTTGCAAATAACTCCCAAGAAGATGACAGATGCGATTCTGTCGAAAGCTCGGAGACAATTATCTCAAACTACGCGGATAAACCGTAAAACCAAAATGACATATTCATTCATCCGTGAAAATCTTAAAACAAATCTTAAAACAAATATATATATATATATATATATATATATATATATATATATATATATATATATATATATATATATATATATATATATATATATATATATATATATATATATATATATATATATATATATATATATATATATATATATATATATATATATATATATATATATATATATATATATATATATATCACCATCACCATCACCATCAGCCTGTATCTATATATATATATATATATATATATATATATATATATATATATATATATATATATATATATATATATATATATATATATATATATATATATATATATATATATATATATATATATATATATATATATATATATATAATTATTTTTTTTCTTTTTGACACTGAAGGAAATAAAATAAAGAATGTACCTTTAAATTGGCATGAAAAGGTTTAGTAGATATTTTTTTTTACTTTTATCAGGGATTTTTTTGAAAAGTAACCTTTTCACAATATTTTGCTATGAATTAAAAAAATACATCTGAGAGAAACGTTCAACTGACAGCGTTCCATCTGCTTCATAAATACGACTTTCAGATCCAGAAATAAACCAAGTTTCCCTCTAAAAACTGAAGACATTTCCACTATAGATTTGTTTGATTGACAGACAGAAAATACATTTTTGTCGGATTCTCTTTTGGTTATTTTTAGTAGGGAAAATGTTCGTTTATTATTTTTTGAAAGAATAACATTATATTGGTTTCAATTCTCATTGTTTCTTTACAGTTTTTCATTATTTCCGCTTAGAATTCGTCGTTTCTATTAATTGTTTCACGGATTTTAGCACCAGATCGTCTTAAGTATTGCTTTTTATTAATAGCTTATTATTTTTCTCTTGTCTTAGTTATTTTTTTCCAATTATTTTATAGATTTATTTCTTTGTCTATAAGATAATTATATACATTTAAAAATAAGTTTAAATTAATCATATGCCTGAATTATATATTTCTTCCCCTTAAATTGATAAAAAAGGATGAATGTGAACTTAAGGCTGATGTATTAAGTAAGATGAATAAATACATGCTGAGATGGTTTAGGCATATGGAACGAATGAATAAAGAAATACTAATAGAACACGTATAGCTGTGCAAATGTGAGTGGAAGGCTTGTAAGAGGAAGAAGAAGAAAAGTGGTTTGATCAAGTGAATAATATTCTTAAAGATAGAAACGTAGAAAGTCAGACAATCGTAGAAGTTGTATGTGAAGGTGTATGGATGTAGAAGAGGCGAAAAATGTGAGTAGCGATTAGAAAGTCGAGCGCATTGTCTGGCCAACAACGAAACAACGGGGTGGTATTTTATTTTATTTTATTTACACATGACAAGAAATATACACAATTGGCGAAAAAAACAACAGTCAATTTTATTTGGACCCACAATTTTAATGAATCTGGGTTTGTTGCCTTTCATTTGTCGTGTCCCTAGTAAACTAGGCTTTTGCCTATATCTCACTGAGGATAACTTATTATTGCTACCAACTTTAATACAATTGTATGCATATACTCGTATACATATATTGTTTGTACCAACTTTAATACAATGACGCGAAGTTCTTATGAAAATTTATCATTTAACGCCTGTCTTTTAATGCATGCATTAATAATATAGCTTAGAGTTATGAATGCCACTAAACTGAGATCTATTTACTTTATGATACACGGAGGGTCTTAATGTCAAGGGGCACCCGAGCGTAGGAGAAGAAAACGTATTGTATCTATCCAGTCCAAAAGTGAAACGAATCGCTTACATTATGCTCAGCCATTGTGTACAGTAACCATTAAACCACAAAGGAATTATAGCAGCTGTAGTACCTTAAAGTAAGACCCCGCTATCAGTTCTCATATGCCATAACTTGAAAAGTTGTTTATTTTTATATTTATGGTCTTGACCTGTCTCAAGTTTGTATTTTATATGTGGTAGATGGTATGCATTTGAGTTTTTCTTTTTGATATTTTTTTTTGCATATGATTCATGTAAATGTTTATAATTTACGGAGACTTAATAAAAGAGATACCCACTGCAACCGGTATCAAACAGGGAGACAGTATTAGCCCATTTCTTTTTAACATTATTATGGAAAGAATCATAGAGGAGGTGACTTCTTTGGGCCTGGGTTACAAAATGGGAAATAAATTGATCAGTATAGTGTGGTATGCCGACGACGCTGCAATATTAGCAGAAAGCAAAGATGATCTTCAGAGAATGCTCTACAAATTTCACCTTGCTTCTAAGAAATACAATATGACGATTTCTGTCAAAGTGCTTAACAATATCAAAAGAGCCACTCAGATGCAAACTGATTATCGATAACGTACCCATCGAGCAAGTCATGCGATTCACTTACCTAGGTGTAGGGTGTAGAGATCTCCAGCAACAGTGACCTATATAGTGAAGTACGAGCAAAAACTAATAAAGCGACAGCTTTGGCTGGCTGCCTGCAGGACACTATATGGAGAAACAAACACGTGCTAACCGAAAGTAAGGTCAGGATATATAAGAAATGCGTCCGCCCCATCATGACATATGGGATAGAAGTGAGAGCCGATACCAACAGGACAAAAAACCTTCTCAGAGTGGCAGACATGCGAACCCTACGCTCTTAGAGATCGGATCGGATCAGAAATGAGATGATAAGGTCTGTCTGTGGTGTTTGAGACATAGTGAGGTGGGGAAGAAGTAGAAGGCGCTTCTGGAGGGATCATGTGGACCGCATGGAGGATATAAGACTGGCAAAAATCGCTAAGACTGAAAACCCTAACAGCGGGAGATTACCAGGAAGGCCGCCGAAAAGGTGGTAGGACAGCTGGACGTCATCATCCCAGGATAGCCCACCGTCACAAACAGGTCATACGACCTAAACCAAGAGGAAGAAGAAGTTTACAATTTTTGTGACAAGTTGTATTATTCACACTCAAAATTTTAATTTGATTATTACTTTTGTAATCTTTTTTAATGATCGAGTAAAGGTCGTACATTATAATCAAATAAAATAAAATAAATTGTTTTTTGGTGGTACATTATAATGAAATAAAATAAAATTAATTGTTCTTTTGTGGTCATCAAGGAACTATTCCAACAATTCGTAAATCGTCAGGTTCCACATGATAAGTATAGCGACCGTAGTGCCGTCAGCTCTTTCTTCTGAACCTCCGTGACTTATTGTAGTTGGGTTCAATTCGAAAATAATAAAAGTATTGCAGTCTTGTAGAAAAAGTTAATCTGACAACAATACTCACCCATGAATAGACTTGTGCGATTATCGTTATGTGTTCAAGTGTATTGCCAAAGCTTCCGACGACAAACTGCGAATTTCTATTCCTTAATTCGTAAGCTCAATTAATGGGGCCGACGACAATGCCAGTTCCGCGCCCTTCAATTTGCCCACATTGTTGAGGAATACCGTTCGAATGAATTAACGACTTAAAACCAAGGAAAGTATTTTTTTTATCAAAGAAAATAAAGAAATGTTTTACTTTCGTCAAATGGTGTGCATACATTTTGAATGCAATTCTTAAAAAAATCCTACTTATTTAGAATTTGTTGAATAAACAACTTTATATGTGATCGATATTCGCGAAAATAGGCTATAGTAAAGGTTAACCCCCGCAGAAAACAATAGAAACAATGTTTTTAGTAAAAAACCGAATATTTTCAAGAATATCTGCGAAAAAACAAACATGTGTCCAAACAAATACTGTATCCATGCGAAACGGATGCAATGTTTTCCGTCTCTTTCGTACCACACTGATTTCGTATAGATAACTGAGATATACGATGTCCCAGATGAGTGTATACTTTCTGTCAGGAGTAAACAACATTTGACTCATAATGTTCGTGCTTTTCATATTTTTATGGTAATTTAACCTGAGGAACTTCGTGGCTTAGTTGGTCATACGCCGTGTCTCCCAACCCGAGGATTACGGGTTTGGTTCATGTGGATACCATTTTTTTTTAGAAAAGGTTTCAGTTTGGTTTTAACTTAAGGCCTCCTTAACTAACATCTTTAATTTATAAATATAGGTTTATTGAAAGTAATATAGTATGTACATGCTAGTTTATACATGTATCCTGATATTTCATATATTTTTCAAGATAATGGAAAAAAATACCTTTAAGAGAGAAGCTTTCAAAAGGTATGGCCTCATCTCATTACATTCCTCCAATCGAGATACACCCCCGCCAATAGAGAGCGAGCCCAGCTTCGAGGACATATTGTTGGTTGGTTGAAAGAGACTGCCACTTGGCAATAAACCCGCTAGGTTGTTCTGTATAAAAAGGAAGTGTAATTCAAATGATGTCCCTACAGGAGCTCGATAAGGAAACAATCTCAAAAACTTGTTTTGAAAATATGGCGTTTTGCTTAGCGATCAACCTTTTGTAAAGTCGTGTTGGTGTTTCATATTAGATTTTTTATAAATCAATATTCATTGTAAAGTTCATTGCGTCATAGTTTATTTTATAGTAATTTTTGGAGTATGAAAGGTATTTTTTATAAATCAATATTCATTGTAAAGTTCATTGCGTCATAGTTTTCTTTATAGTAATTTTTCGAGTATGAAAGATATCCTTTGAAAAATATCAATTAGGTTATCTCTATTTTTGTTTTATTGAAGGTTTCGGCTCTTACTTTGTGGACCTCTATATCAAAATATCCAATTTTATTTTTCTACAAATTACATTTATTGTCGCGGCACGTGTGTCTACCTTTTTTATCTCGAAGATCTCTTCAGGCAGAAGGATCTCAAATCATTGCTGTCGTAACAAATCTGGATTATTCCGCCTTAAAAAACCTTGAAATAGGAGGTAGCAATATCGGGAACCGAACCCGAAACTTCTGCGTGGAAGTCAAGCGTCTTACAAATTTAGCCACAGAGAGCATCAATGATTGTTGTGTTTAATTTAACTGCAATTTTGTTCCGCTGACCGCTTGTTGAATATTCCTGCGCTTTGCCAAGACCGGTACCACTTTTAAGTGTGCTTTTCCATTAGTGACGTTGATCCTTTCCAAGAGATTTCTGCTGGCATGAGGACAACAACTGCGATTTACTTGATTTGAAGGCTTTGTTGTCTACTTACAAAGGCTTTTTTTCTCTCACAAGAACCTTATAATGACAGTAATTTTATTTAATTTTATTCCTCAGATATCTATGGTACAGAACAAAAGGCGATTACCCAAAATATGCTCACCATGCCGAACTTCTCACTGTGTGTAACTATAGAAGCCTCGAAACAAGAAGGCAAGAATCCATTGCGATATTCGTAATAAAGGTTTTCCAAGGTTCCTTTAACTGTCCTGCGATTCTAGAAGCACTAAGTTTATATGTACCTGTGGGAACCACGGTCGTCGCTGAATATTGTCAACACATACGGTCAACGACCGACGAAACGACCTTTGGATATGTCCAAAGGTCACATACCAAAACATTGACGCGGCCGGACATCGCGCCGTTTCCGTAAACAAATTGTTTACCCACAATACTATTTACGATACATTCCACAGTAGAAAGAGAACGCATCACGCTGTCTCGCCGTTTCCGTAAACAAATTGTTTACCCACAATACTATTTGCGATGTCTGCAATACTTCAATTAACCATTTCTGCACGCACAGAAGCGAGATAAAAATATATCGCGGGCGCACTCCCGCGCCCATTCTGAAATGTATAAATACCCACATACCGATAAATAAAACATTCATTCCCTGTCTTCTTCCGCATTGCTAATTGACGTATTTTATTTAAATACCAAACAATCAAAATCATCATCTCTTCACACAAGAAGCATTCCGCTAAATACCCAATAAATATAGCCGTGCAAGGAATTACCCTCTGTTCTACATACCAACTTACAGGACGAATATCATGGCTAAACACTCAGTCAAAAAAAAAAAATATTTTACGACAGATACGCTAAAATGTAATCAAGTTACTGACGTTCTTCTTGGTCTAGTTGAAAAGACGCCTTCCTCTCAACTCTGGGGATAGTGTGTTCGATTCCAGTTTGTATCCAATTTTATTTTAAAACGAATTTCGGTCTGATTTTAATTCGATTCTTGTTTTAAGCGTTTGTGGTTGTTGTCAGATATCGATCACATGCCAATAAACCAGCCAGGTCGTACTAATTAGAAAAAGTTTGAAAGTAACACCAGAAAAACACCACTGGTCATAATATAAGGGGGGAAAAAATCATCATTAGGAAAAAATACGAAGTAGTAAAAATTGGATTACCTCATTTTTTTCTCGTTATAAGCAATAGTTGTTTACGCCAATGTCCAAATATTGGCGACGAGACCCAGTTAGATACAGTTTTAATAATTACATTTATGTATTCATAATACAGGATCAAATATTTGCTGTGCGATGTCGCCCCAAGGTTCTAAATTATTGTATTCTGTATTCAACAAACGTCGCGCTCGCACTACAGAAAGAATATTATTAAAATTTTTTGACGGAAAGTATTATTGTGCCCACTCTTATCTTTATCTGACAGATGTCATCGTAGGCATAACAAAAAAAAGCATGTACGAATTTTATTTACAATTTGGCTTATAATTATTGTATAATTATTCTCGATCTCGAGGGATGGACGTTTATATTTCAAAACAGCGCTGTAAAGGTCATCAATTTATGTGATCGTTATTATATTATTATGACCTATATAGTGAAGTACAGCCACAAACTAATAAAGCGACGGCTTAGGCTGGCTGCCTGCGGAACACTATCATATATGGAGAAACAACCACATGCTAACCGAAAGTAAGGTTAGGATATAGAAACATGCGTCCGCTCCATCATGACATATGGGATAGCAGTGAGAGCCGATATCAACAGGACAAAAAACCTTCTCAGAGTGGCGGAAACGAGAACTCGACGCTCCATCGCAGGCAGAACTCTTAGAGATCGGATCAGAAATGAGACGATAAAGTATGCCTGTGGTGTTGAAGACATAGTGAGGTGTGGAAAAAACTGGAGGTGCTTCTGGAGGGATCATGTGGACCGCATGGAGGATACGAGACTTGTGAAAATTGCTAAGACTGAAAACCCTAACAGCAGGAGATTACCAGGAAGGCCGCCGAAAAGATGGAAGGACCGAAAGACGTCATCATCCCAGGACAGTCCACCGTCACTAACAGGCCATACGACCTAGACCAAGAGGAAGAAGAAAAAGAAGAAGTTATCATATTATTATTAAAGCGCTTTTGACGTGATATTTTATAGTGAAATTGACCACACAGGTCGTCAATAATTAGTCATTGGATGGTCGTTTTATCGAAGTGTTCCACCGAAGATTCTTGTTTCATCAATCAATATAGGAAATAAAGTTGGTCATAACATATACTCGTATGTCACATGGTTTGAATTAGGACAATCAATGCAGTATACGATTGCAATAACGATTATACTGCTGTACGATTGCACTGTATAGAATAACAAGTGCATTTGGTTCATTGATAACTCTTGTAAAAATCGTGTGAAGGTTTGTGTGGATATTTAAATTATACATTTATTATGCTGCCTTGCCCCAATGCTCACTGCGCTACCTTACATAATGTCACAGTTGTCGTTAAATGTTGTTAATTAGTTATTTTGTATGCAGTACCCTTTATTTACACGATTTTTATAGTAAAAAATATTTGTTATGAATGAGTCAACTCAGGAATAGTTAGTTGAGTTCTATTATCTGGGCAGTATGTTAACGTTTGGTGGGCTAGTTGAAAGGGATATTGAAACAAAGGTAGCGATACAGAACAGGGTAAACTGAGCACTTCACGTAATATATAACAACTTCGCTTTATCCAAAGTAGCTATAACGACAATACAAAATAATGTGTTGGTGCCCACCTTGACGTATAGAAATGCTGTTTATTGTTGAAGAAGGATGTAAGTAACATTAATACAGTGGAGATGTTTTCACTAAGATAAAAATGTATCAATGTATGATGTAATAAGGGATAAAGACAGTCATGAATGCATGACTTAAATGGATGTTCGGACTCACGTTCGTTAACCATGTCTCACGTTTGATATCGGACTGTTACAAACTACTCGGTTTTATAATGAGAATATCAAGAGAATTTAACAGCACCGATATCCTCTGAAACTTATATAATTATCTAATTAGAACCAAATTAGAATATGCATCTACGGTTTGGGCTCCTCATCAGCTCAAATATAAAAACAATATAGAACAAATACAAAAATAAATCCTCAGATATCTATGGTACAGAACAAAGGGCGATTACCCAAAATATGCTCACCATGCCGAACTTCTCACGGTGTGTAACTATAGAAGCCTCGAAACAAGAAGGCGAGAATCCATTGCGATATTCCTAATAAAGGTTTTCCAAGGTTCCTTTAACTGTCCCGCGATTCTAGAAGCACTAAAGTTATATGTACCCAATAAATATATCCGTGCAAGGAATCACCCTCTGTTCTACATACCAACTTACAGGACGAATATCATGGCTAAACACTCAGTCACGCGTGGTATAGAGATATTGAACCAACTGAATGACACGGTTGATATATTCTCGGTACCGTCTAGCAGTATGAGAAGAATCTTGGCTGATATTATACCTAACGAATAAGCTATCGCTAGAAGCAGACCCTCTTTGTGTAACAGGAGAAATCCGTGCAAAGTGGATAAAAAAATGTTTTAGGTAAGATGAAGAAATGAACGTTTGAATGGTGTGGAGAGAATCAACGACGAAAACATGACTATACAAGTCAGAAATGCTGGGCGTCTTTGGAAGAGGTAGACCGAGAAAACATGGATCAAGTGGACCAAATTTTGAAAAATAGTAAAGTCAAGTGTGAATTATAGAAACTGAGTGTGCATGACGAGATGTATGAATGTGAAGGAGAAAGTTTTATGCTTTCATTGAAATCTTTGGATATCTGTTCTCTCTGTTTACTACGTAAGGATCGCAACGTATAATTATTTTCCATTTTAAAATTACAGTGTTATGTAGAGCGTATTTTTATAGTTTAATTATTCAAGACTGCTGATAATGACGGGTTGAGGAGCACCAAGCAGTATTATGATCTTCAAATCAATCCAATAGGGCAAGGTATCATGACAGAGCTTTTGCCGTTGTTGGTACTGTGGTGTGGAATGGTCTGCCTCCCTGTGTCAGAGATATGGGTAGCGTGTGCAATTTAAGAAACTACTTAGAAGCAGCGGCGGCCGGTAGGGAGGTGCGTTAGTGCACTGAACCGGAGAAATAATTCGCAATAATTAAATTATATATTCGCAAACATGACTTCCAAAAATATTAAATATTTGGTTAGTTTAAATATGTTTAAGAATACTGACAAATAGTACGAGGATTTTTATTGAAATGAAAATTAAAAAAAATGTAAAGTAAAATTTAAAAAAATATTCCTTTCAAATTGACCGGCCAAGTTTGCCAATACTACCGGAGCGATCTCCAATACGCACTGGATGGAAACGTAAATTTATATAGAGCAGACAGAGACATACAGTAAACCGTAAGACGGCGATATTTCATATTCGCTCAGCGTCTCGAGGTGCGTTGGTGCTCAGCGCACTTAGGGACCGGTCGCCGCTACTTAGAAGACGAAACACTTTTTGGGAGGTCTTATCAAACTTTATTTGTAGATTCAAATCCTGAGCTAGAGAGGCCTTGAGAAGAGTTTGTTCTCTTAACGGCGCTGTATAAATTGTCATATTATTATACGCGAACGCGTACGTTACGATATTATCGTGTGTCCACCGTGAACCAGGAGTCACATACGAGTATACTGGAGGTATATATTATATGTTCGATTGTCGCGGCAATTGATCCGTAAAAGCAGCATGAAAGAGAATGTACCGATACAGAGCATTGGAATGGGTGATTTTATACGGTGAGTCGTGTGAATGTGCCTTGCTCCCTTGCGTCTGTGCCTACACTGCAGAGTCTGTCAGCCACAAGTGCAACAACTTTTATATTTTTCTTTCCCCCTTTTATATTTATTTATAAAACCATTTTAAAAGATATAACGCATTGATATCTTTAAAAAATATATATTCAGGATACATATGTCTTTCAAAATATGCAGCATGAAAATATAAAGGCATAGTATAAAACGAAAAATAAAATAATTAATCATATACAATGAATAAAATTTAGTCAACTTTTTATTTAACCTAGACTTGTTTTTAAAAATAAATCTGCTTAAAAACACGAACCTGCAACTCGCGGATTGGCAGACACGCGTCTTGTCAACTAAGCCACGAAGGTCGTCATTTCGTATTATTAACATATATATCAAAAATAATTATTTGTCAACTTGTGATATTCCCAATTTACGAAAAATAAATTTATTAAAAAAATAAAATATATGTCTATAGTTAAGGCATTAACATTGTGGAGGTTTAAAGACATTGTAATTTGTAAAAAGAAAAATAAGTAGATAAAAAATTTATTTTATATTTTTGTGTTCACCACGGGTTTATTTTTGGGTTTACTACCGGTTTCGTAGACCACCGTTTTCATCGTCAGATAAAGATAAGTTTATCTTCACCTGACGATGAAGACGGCGGTCTTCGAAACCGGTAGTAACCCCAAAAATAAACCTGTGGTGAACACAAAAATATAAAATAAGTTTTTTGTTTACTTATTTTTCCTTTGACATAAAATATGGCACCACAACGTGAAACCATAGTCTTTTCCAAGATTTAAGAAACATTGTAATTTGTTTTATCAAACACTGCTTACTCAACTAGTGGAATAAACAGTGTTTGATAAAACAAATTATAAAATCAAAGACGTGTTTTGAGGCTTACACGTTTCTTCATGTCAATTGTATATATATCTGTCGAAGTGTTGGACCGCATCGTTTGATGTTGACGCTTCGAAATCATATCGTTTTAATCCTCAGGTCTCGTTTGTAATGACAAAGTTGATTGCAAACAGGTGATAAAATTGGAAACTGCAAGGTTTTTAAACATCAGTATCATAAGCCAAAAAACGCGGCTAAAGAATCCGGAAAACCTTTCACAATTGAAGTTAATTAACCCTTTGCAGTCCAAAGGTTTTTCAAAAAGTGTTCCACCAAGTCCAAGTAATTTTCAGTGAATTTATTAAATAATATAGTTTATGGTAAAACAAATAATAAAACAGGGTATAATAAATAAAAAAAAAGTATGGATTTATTACAAATATGATATTTATTAATTAATATGTTAAATTTATGTTTACAAAAATTAACTTCTAAAATTTCTCTCGCAAGTATCGCAATAAAATGATGTTCGCCTTCTTTTTTCTGGAATATCACGTTCCGAGCATACCATACTGTCTTTGTATTTATCGTGATCGTATATAAAATGGTGGGTTACATCTAATCGTTGTTCACCATCGATTGTCGATAGACGCCCAGGTTTTTACTTTTCGGCAGCACGAAATTGGGTTTTTTTAGGATTATATGCCATAAAACCAATCTTGCCTTTAAATCCTACTGTAGATTCATCAACAACAAGGTTTCGATCAGGGGCATAATTCTCTAGAAATCTATTGTTGAGGTAGTCAAGAAAATTACTAACTCTTTTTTTTCCGCGTCCTCAAATCTTGACTAGGATTTGTTATGGATTATAGATGCAGTGTCCAGAAACTTTGAAAAAATCGTTTGTGGGGAAATTCATATCTGGAACATTGATAATTCCCATATTTATAATGATCCCCAAAAATGCTCTAAATTCAACACCGGTGACATCCTTCCAAACGTGCCAAATGGAATATTTTCTTTTATTGGTAATGGAATAATTCCAATGGTGCCAAATGTAATATACGTAAAATGGTTCTAAAATATCTACAAGAACATTTGCTGGATTGCACAGTTAAAAAAAATTATTAACCTTTCCTTCCCTGTGTTGGGTATGTTCTACACATTGCTTCTAATAACCATCAATATCTCTATAAATATAATAAATACAAGGTTAAGATTTTAGGTATTCCTCCATAATATATTTACGCATTGATTTAAAAAATAATATTAATATTAATCAGAATTTATCGACTACATCGTAAGTATTTTGTGAATATCGGAGACAAATTCGCATTTAAACGCTGTGAGTGCCTCGATCTTGGGTCTTGACGATAGGTGAAGAGTATGCGGGAAGCGCGACACTATATTCGCATCTCACTCTTGCATACTCGACTGAATAGCGAGGAGCTCAATTGTCTCAACCTCGCAAGTGTAAGCCACGCCCGGGTTAGCCACCAACCCTGCCGCGCCCCAGTAGCTGTTGGGCTGGCAACGAGACTAGATCTACGCCCGTTCCGTGAGCGTTGCCAGATGGTTTTTTAATGTTTTTAGGAAATAAATCTCAATTATTATAATTTTTAACTTCAATTATAATTAATTAAGGGGATTATCTATGAATGTTCTTATTTTTCCGATTTAAAATCGCAAATTTTTGATCGCGTACTCACTACCCAACACCGGAGCGCGCGTTTCAATTTTATCACCGTAAGGGAAGGGTTAAAACAGCTTTAAAACATTTTTACAATTACTTGAGGAAAATGTCCAGACGTTATGGACATATGACCTGCCAGTAAAAAAACAGATGTCCAATACGTGTGGACAAACGACTTCAAAGAGTTTATGTTATTTCGTTTCCAAAATATGTTATATGCCTTTTTTTTTCATTCCGGACTGCTTATACTCGTACCAGACAAGACAAGGGCTCACTAAGTTATGAAAGAACATAAAATAATCTGCGGATCCGAGTTTACGAACCATTGCCATCGAGTACATGTTGTATGGAAATGGCGTGGCGTCTCCTGGCGTTCCAGTCTCGTTCGGCTTCCTTTTATTCCCCTTGGCACATTACTTAACAAATTTCCTATATTGTCTTTTTATACAGCTTTTTCTTATTGAAATGGCGAAAATTTCCTTCAATTTTCGGCGTTTTATGGGTTGGATTTTTTTTATATTTTGATGATTCTATGTAATATTCTGTACGTTCAACCCCAATATTTGAAGACTTCTTTAAATAAAATATCGGGGTTGACAACCTGGTGAGCTTATTGCCATGTGCCAATATCTTCCAACCAATCAGTTACTAACCAATATGAGATTCGCTCCGTCCTTGGCATGCTTTAAGAAGCGACTGAAAAAAACTCTTAATTTCTAGTCAGTAAAATAACGTGTTTCATTCCTGATTTTTCTGTTCCTGTCCTCTCCACCATCCCTTCCTTTCCTTTTGATTGATGACATCTCACTTTATATGAAAAATAATGTTCGGGTGATTGTCCGTCTTTGTGGGGTTTGTGGGTGTTTGTCGCTCACGTATGTGTTTATGGATTTCGTGGGGATGGATAGTCATTTGAATGATTTATGCGACCACTTAACTTGCTTCATTTACTTTTGTCTGGTTGGCTGGAAGAGATTACCGCCTGGCAATAATCCCGCCAGATTGTATTTGCAATAAAAGTGTTAAATAAATATTTTAAAGAAGTATTTAGTGAAAACCAGCCTGGAATTTTTTTTATATACATCTGGGTTTCAGTGGGATTCGAATCCGCAATATACGGGTCGGAAGACAGGCGTCCGCTGCTGGCCGAGATTGTCTCATCTCTCCCTTCACCCCCAGTCCTCAACCCGATTGTTAACCGTTAGAAGCGTGTATCTCAGTACCAGTTCGAACATAATTTAGTCTTATTTGTGCTCCCCTGATGATGAGGTGAAAGCCTTGAAACCAGTAGAGTTATACCGTTACAAAAAAGTGAAATCAACAGTGTTTGATAAAACAAATTACAATGTCTTTAAACCTCCACAATGTCAATGCCTTAACTATAAACAATATATAAATGGATTCCCTATCAAACATAGTTCAAATGCCTGGTAGAGACCGTAAAATAATTTAAATGGAATTGGCCAAGACTCATGACCAGTTGCCACTGATTGGGCATGGAAATTTTAAGTGGAATTGGCCAAGACTCATGACCAGTTGCTACTTATTGGGCATGTAAAAACACCTAGAAAGCTTGGGCATGGAAAAACTTACTTATTGGGCATGGAAAAACACCTAGGGCATGGAAATTTTAAGTGGAATTGGCCAAGACTCATGACCAGTTGCTACTTATTGGGCATGGAAAAACACCTAGAAAACACCCCATGATACAAATTTCGCTTCCTCCAACTCAAGGTACAACTTTTATACATCTCATCGTGTATGATCTTCTTTTATTCGCGCTTTTCACTTGATTCTTTCAAAATCTGGTTCACTTAATTCAACTGCTATTCTCTCAGTGTACTTTTTATACACAACATGCATTTCTAATTCATATATCTCTTTTGTCATCCATTCTCTCTACTTGTCTAAAATATCTTATCGCGCCTTTTTTGTATATATGCATTTTTGATGTCTCCATTCCGTCTTCTTTCATACATTTAAACTCCACAAGTTTAACTTGGTGCACGCATCTCCAGAGCATTGATTTTATCCTTATTTTTCCAAATTTTACTTTCACGCCCATCCATGAACCAACACGCTACAAAGTATTGACATTTTTACAACTTTTGTTAAAGCGCGATTGTCATACATTATGTTAAGTGCTCCATTTACCTTGTTCCCTGCTGCTACTTTTCTTTCAATTCCCCTTTCAAATCGTCTATCACGTTAACATGCTGCCATTATTGACTGTGATATGATTTATTATACTTGTTAAGCAGCGATGACGTCTCTTCCATTGTTGTTCACGCGTCAAAATTTTGGGTGGAAGATACTTGTGACATGTGTAAGTTAGTTCAACTCGTACTTCTTGAGCTACCCGCATCACTCAAGCTTCCATCAGTTCAGCTTATTGAATACCGAAGGTTCAATTAGGTTCAATGCATATTGATTTTAATATCCATTAGTTTTGTCTACATCAGCACTTGAAAAAAGTATTTAAATTGATTAAACGAAAGGGCATAAACACTTTGCACTTTTTATCCCATGGAAAGACGTACGATCGAGAAGATATGGAAGATTTTGAAAGGCTGTGGAATAAACTGCAAAGTAACTGGATCGATGGCGTCGCTGTGTGAAGAAAGTATGGCAGGTGTCAGTGTGAACGAATATATATGATTGAATGGTTTTGCATTAAAAAAGGTGTGAAACAAGAATGTTTGATATTTTCTTGACTGATCAATATTTTTAGCGTAGATGAAAAGTGAGACAAGAAACGTAAAAATATCAAATTTGATCGTAAACTTTTTCTTCTTCTTGAGTAATGATCGTGAACTCCTTTATATGAAGGAGTATACCAACATACTCCTTAGTATGTCAACATTATAGGATCCCGTAAACGGTTTATTGGAGACGATTTGGTTTGAAATATTTGAAAATTGTTTTAAAAATATATTAAAAAAAGTCAGAAGTTATGGTTTACGAAAATAATAACCATATAAATATTTCCCATGGGTGTAGAACTAAAGATTAGAGCATGTTGGTAATGTTGCCATTTGAGAACCATGTTTTTTATACTAATAATGAAGATATACTTTATATAGCGCCATTAAAAAAACAGACTACTCAAGGGCTCTCTAATTCGGAAATTTTACCCACTGTTATTGACATAAAAAAATTACAAAATAAATAAATACAGAAGTTTAATATAAGGTGGTGACTGCGGCCATAAGATGAAAAATTGTTAGAAAATATATTTGGTAAGAACACCGCAGAAAACTTACCAAGGGAAGATGAACTATAAACAAACCTTTGTAGATCTTCCGATACGTAATAGAAACACATTCGGCTTTGAGTGTGTTGAGGTAGTGTTCATAACATATATGATCATAATTTTTTATAAGAGCTCCCAAAAAGGGCCGTCTTCAAGAGCTTCCTAAAGCAGGATACGCCACCATATCTCTGATGCTTAAATGCAGACCATTCCACGCTACAGAACCAGCAATGGCAAAATACCTGTTATGATACCCCGTCCTATTTGATCTATTCGGAATAATCAATATATTCGATAAAGTTGAAACTACCTTGAAAGTAAGACTCCTTTCTAAAGGGATTCAAAACTACTATGATTGACATTAGAAATATTACGAAGTAAACACCTGTAATTTAAATGTAAGAATAAGAAGTTGTTGGTTATGGCCATAAATTAGGTGCTTCCCCGCATCCGCGTATGTTTGGTTAGAAAACCGCAGAAAACTTACCAAGGAAAGACGAACTACAAAGAAACCTATGTGAATCTTCCGATACATGTCATGCATCGGACGTATGCGTCAGCATGAAATATAATGTATTTGTTTTTTGATGTATAAATTCGTAGTTATATTTTGATGTTATTTGGTATATAAAATTTATGTTTGTTGGGGTCCGTGCTGTGTCGCGACCGTAACATAAATGTGACTTATGCGCGGCCATCGTGAGACTATATCGAGAGTCGGCCGGCCTCTGCTTGCGCAAAACTGGCGAAAATTGTGATATTTCGTGAGTTGTGACGGCATGCAGCGGCGAAAGCAGGCGCTTGCGATGAGCGATTGATCGCACATAAAAAGCGCAAAAGCCAATATAAATTATTCTCAGTTCACTCTGTCTACTGCCTTTTACTTGTGACCATCTACTACCTACTTAATAGGAATCTCTTCACCCTGCTACCTTTCACCGTTCTACGACTTTGCGACGTGAGCTGAATTCTCCGAGCATCAAGCAGCAGCCATCCACTTATTGTTACAGTTCTTTGTGCCAGTGGCGTACATGTCAGTAACACATTCAATTTTAGGTGTAGTGTAGTGTATACCATATGTAAAGCGTTCATTTAAAATCATATATTTTGATAGAACCTTCCAAAAAAGGTTGTCTTCAAGTGCTTTCTAAATCTGCACACGGCACCCATATCACTAACAATTTGAGGCATACAAAGATTGATCTAATTGAAATATTATTTGAGAAAACGTGCCTTACCCAATAATAAAGACCATCAATTAATTTTATATTACGCAATATTAATATGAATCAAAGTTCTACATCTCTCAAAGATACAATGGAGACATGCCACTAAGTAACTTGAATACAAATAGACAAAATATGAAATCAAACCATTCGCAGTACTAATTATAGTATTACACTTTCGTTGTGTATAGTACAACCTGGCGGACGTATTGCCATGTGGCAATCTCTTTCAACCAAACGGGAAGATGTTAAAGTGTCCTTAAGTGAAAACCAGACTGGAAAACTTTTTTTTTTAAATCTGCGTTCTTGCGAGATATGAACTCGCAACCTGCGGACTGGGGACAGGCGTTTTACCAACTAGGTCACGAAGGTCGTCCTTAATTCGTCATCATAATTATACCGGGATTAAAATAAGTGGAATAACAAAGAAATCCATTATTTATTGCATATTCAAAAAGTTTACGAGACGCCCCTGCTCTATTGCATAAATACAAGATTTTGACGATCACCGCCGGCTTCACCTGCCCAATCTGGATTATTCCTAGTCAAGTGTATTCAGATCAAGCTGTCAAATATCACACGAATCTGACAAAATTCACTTCGGCACCTTTTGTGCCCGTCCTCTGGTTTAGTTTCCTCCCGTCGGTCTTAGAGGCAGCGGCACTAAACGGCGCCGCACGACCGTCACATTGTTGTCGAAATGTACACACCTCGTTAACAGCCCGACTGCCGCCGATGCTGTGTGACATTCCTCCGGTATCGTCTGTCTTCGGACCACACATCGTAAAAATTTATTGATATTAATCATCATGGTAATATTTAAATAGAAATTTCTCATATGAGAAACACCAATATTTGTGAGGTTTCTATTTTAAACAATATACCTTCATCTATGCCCGTAGATTATCGTGGTTATTATTCTATGTGGTATGCAGGATTATTATCTATGGAGTGTTACTCTGAACTCTATGGGATACAAAAACGTGGTATAAAATCCAAAAAATTCTAATACTATACATACCTTAATGTGTCGTACTAACACTCAATTTTAAACCATTACATTTTACTAACTAGCTCTTGTATATTTATGTAAACTATACTACGAGTGTATGTGAACACTACAAACTCAACGATCCATGCAAATTGTCTATGAATACTGTACTACATCTAAAGCCGAATGGATTACTTTAACATATTGGCGACGAACTACAAAGATATCTTCAAAGATTTCTTTGTAGTTTGTCTTCCTGCGGTAAGTTTTCTGCGGGTGTCTTAAAATACATATTTTTCATTAGACCATAATATTAAGTATCCCGCATCTGCATATATTCAGGAAAACATATTTGGTTAGAAAACTTACCAAGTAAAGGCGAACTGCCAAGAAACTTTTGTAGTATATTACTTTTGTAGTATATTTTGTAGTTAAGGCATTAAAATTGTGGAGGTTTAAAGACATTGTAATTTGTTTTATCAAACACTGTTTATTCCACTTTATGTAACGGTATAACCCTACCGGTTTCAAGGTTTTCACCTCATAATCAGGGGAGCACAAACAAGACCTTGTTTGTGCTCCCCTGATTATGAGGTGAAAACTTTGAAACCGGTACGGTTATACCGTTACGTAAAGTGGAATAAACAGTGTTTTATGAAACAAATTACAAACTTTAGTAGACCTCCCGATATGTGATAATAACACATTTGGTTTTGAGCGTAGTGTAGTGTACATATGCAATCATTAATAAACCGCACTTATGAGCAATACTATCTCACATGAAAAGGCAACAAAACTCTTGCACGCATAGCGCGTGTGAATATTATTACTAGGCCAACTCTTTCATCAGATTTGTACCCATATTTTAGTATCATCAGGAATCGAACGCAAACCCCCGGAATGAAAGTCAAACGTCATACCATCTAGGTCACAGATGTCGTCAGGTTATTCCATTTAATTATACAAAAGGATAGGTTTCCTTTCACTTAAGTTTAAGTGGTTTCTGAAATATCACTTTTGCTAATACATCTCCAAGACTTTTGCGTGACAATGGTCGTAAAACGACAAACGCACAATAAATATGTTGTGGTCGAATTTAACGGTCACGTTTAACACTTTCGTCCATCGTTAAATTATGTCCAGCGATAAACGGAGAGGGAGTGGGTGACGAAACGTCGCCTCCCGTGCTTTACGATCTGCCCAAGTAATTGTCTTTTCTTGGAAAATGCGTGCAAGGCTCAAAACTGAACCTGTTCTTGACTTTGTCGCTGAAATTTCAATATTTCTCGTCATTTAACTGTACGCGAAATGACAGGATCAATGTGGTCAAGTTGATAAGACGCTTATCTAACAACCGAGTGGTTGTCTGTTCGATTCCCCTTGGAACCCTTTTTTTTTTAAATAAGAATCCACCGTGGTTTTCACTTCAAGTCTTTTAACATATTTCTGGTTGTTTGAAAGACATCGCAACATGCCAATAAGTTCACCAGGTTGTACTGTATACAACGAAAGTGAAATAGAATACACATTGAAAGTGTGCCCTGTACTTGAAGAGAGTAAAGTGCCCTGTGCTATCTTCAAGTGCAGGGCACTCATCTTAGAGCAGATATAATATATTTATCACCCATATAATATATTTATATATTTTCCCCTATTTCATTCTAAAATTGTAACATAACCATCCAACTTAAAGTTCGATGGGCCATTGCGGTCGTAGACCAAAGTTATAAGTACCAGAAAGCTCCAAAGCTATTTTCCTTAAGCTCCTTGTGAAAGCTTTAGCTTATTTGCTCAAGTCTCAGTAGTAAATACAAGCCGAGTCTAGTTATAAACAATGTTTTGACTCTACATAAAGCTTTTTATAGCGTGAATCACGTTTATTTATTCTGGTATCTAAATCAATCACCTCTCATACATGCGATCTTTGTTTATTTTCTATTTGTTTTCTTTTTCTTTTTCGTTAGTTTTGGTGTTGAAAATAGGAACGGAATTTTAATAAAATATTTTTTTGATGAAACGTATTATGCTCTAAGTTTTTATAAAGTTCACTTTCTAATAATAATAGTCTTTCGTCAATACCGGTGTCACCGGAATGGTATTTTTTAAATAACAGGCTTATCCCGACCGAATGATATTTTGTCAATAACGGTCTTACCCCGATCGAATGATATATTTTTTTTAAAACGGACTCGTCCCGGCCGAATGGTATTTTATCAATAATGGGCTCATTCATACCCACCGAATGGTATTGAATCAATAACGGGATCATCCCGACCGAACGGTCTTTTACAATAACGTGATCATTCCGACTGAATGGTATTTTTCAATAACAGGCTCATCCCGATCTAATGATATTTTTCAATAACGGGCTCATCCAGATCGAACGATTTTAGATATTTTTTCATTCTTTTGGGTACCTCTGAAAAATATCCGAATTGATATTGCGAACATATTAAAGAGCATGGCCGGGTAACAGCATTGTCTTCAATCCCAGAAAGCCTTTGGGCTAGAATCATTGTAGTAAACAAGTAACTCACAATTCGCCATCGTATGTGTTAGAAATACATTGTTGTGTATTACTGTAGTACTCTTAAAAATATCCGATGGGCGATATAAACACAACGTGTCCTGATGGCAACATTTTCTTCGATCCTTAGGTTTTTGGAACCACTGTAATATGCATAAAAATCTCGGTTAATCACTGAAGAAGACATAAAACTATATGTTTATCTCACTTCTAGCGCGAGCGAGTTTTGTTACTAGATGTTCTTAGTGATCTTAACCCTTCCCTTACGGTGATAAAAATAATACGCGTGATCCGGTGTTGGGTAGTGAGTACGCAATAAAAAATTTGCGATTTTAAATCGGAAAAATAAGAACATTCATAGATAATCCCCTTAATTAATTATAATTGAAGTTAAAAATTATAATAATTGAGATTTATTTGCTGAAAACATTAAAAAACCATCTGAAAACATTAAAAAACGCTCACGGAACGGGCGTACGTCTAACCTATTTGCAAGCCTAGAGGCAACTAGTGGCGCGGAACGTCAGTCGCATACCCCGGCGCATACGCCTTTGCTTGCGACGTTGAGAAAATTCAGCTCCTCGCAATTCAGTCTAGTATGCAAGAGTGAGATGCGAATATAGTGTCGCGCTTCCCGCATACTATTCACCTATCGTCAAGACGAGGCACTCGCCGCGTTTAAATGCGAATTTGTTTTCGATCTTTACAAAACACCTCGATGTAGTCGATAAATTCTGATTATTATTAATATTATTTTTTAAATCAATGCGTAAATATATTATGGAGGAATACCTAAAATCTTAACCTTGTATTTATTATATTTATAGAGATATTGATGGTTATTAGAAGCAACGTGTAGAAGATACCCAACACAGGGAAGGAAAGGTTAAGAAAGAATGGATGCACTTTAAAAAGCGCCATTGTTTTACTTCATATTTGTGACCCAGGCGGCCAATTCAACGATGGGAAGTGTAAATCTAGTTCATGTTGTAAAGTGTAAGATTTCAGTGACTTCTTAAAACTAGAGTAAAACAAGATAATATATCATAATATTTGTATTGACAATGGCGCAAATAAGGTTTTATAACTCGCAACTGGAGTTATAGGATATTTTTTTGTCCAAAACTAATTTTTTGTACAAATGATTTAAATTTTGGTGTGGTAAATGATTTAAATTTATATATTATTTATAGTTAAGGCATTAACACTGGGGGCTTAAAGACATTGTAATTTGTTTAGTCACACACTGAGTCTTGTTTATGCTTCCTTGATGATCAGGTGAAAACCTTGAAACCGGTACGGTTATACCGTTATATAAAGTGAAATAAACAGTATTTGATTAAACTACTCGTAATTACAAATATATAAATTTAATTTTTTTCGATTTTTCTTTTTACACAAGTATTTTGCATATATTTTTTGTCTTTTCATCACAATAATTTTAATATTAAAAATCATCTTAACATCACACGGTAAAAATAATCGTTCGTTAAAAAGAACGGGGCAAAATGAAATCTTGCACTTCGTTCATTAGTTTTTATAATGAAAATCGGTTTATAAAACACAAGCATTTAATTTTTCATGAACTTACGAAATCGTAACAAAAAAAGCTCATGGGAGAAGCCAATTTGGTAACAATGATGTCCTTCAACTATTTTTATTTGTATTGTTAACTAACGCGAAATATGTGGGAATTTTATGTATTATTATAGTATAAATCAAGTATATAATTACTTATATTCTAAATATAATTAAAGTTAAATGTGTCTTAGATTAAATTTGAATGGGATATTTCAGACATTATCAATTTTTACATATAATCACTCTTGCTCATAATATCTCGTGTGAGAATTTATAGCTTATTATAAATTATACATATGATTACTTCCATTAAAAAAATAATAGAAATCAAATGTGTCTTAGATGACAATTGAATGGAATATTTCAGACATTTTCCATTTTTAACTCAAATTAGTCCATCGAAAATAAAATGTGTTTTCACTCAAAAAGTAACTCAAACAGTTGTTATTCAGAAATTTACTATTGCTTGGTTTAACGGGTGGAAAGAAACATCGGGCCCCAGGGAAGAGAGATTTTGTTTGTAGGAGAATTGCCACCTGACCCTGAATTGTCCTCGAAAAACCTGGATATCTCTGAACAGGTTCCGTGCAGGAATAGGTACAACTAAAGACAATTCAAAATAGGGAATTTTACTTGATGGATCGACTCTGTATATGCCTCCCTTGCTGCAGTACCCGGTGTCTTTCACCGAAGAGGACTTGATTCGTGGAACGCCCAATGTTATCCAGGTGGCAGAATTCTGAACGGAAGAAGTATATTTTCTTTGACACGAAAATAAGAAGACAAAAAAAATCCAAGAGTGTTTTGTAACTACAAGAATCTCTCAAATAGTTTATCACTACAAAAATATCTCCAAAAAACTCCTCAACAGTATGTTGTCACTCCAAGAGCTCTTCTATAGTGTGCATTACATCAGTAGCCTCTTTAAAACATCCATACATTAACCTAACTGTATTTTGCATGCTTGCTTGTCAGCTACACAAAAGTCCTGTGGATTATAGATAAAATCTAATAATAAGGAAGTTCTTTTTGTCTGCTTTTGTATATTATAATTGCACCGTTTTTGGGCAGAGCTTAACAGAACGTGAGCTTTTTCAATAAAGTGTCATCGTGTAAATTGTATGTTATAATACTGTAAAGGAAAACGTTATTAAGATAATTTGTACATCATGCCATTTCCTTTACAGGGTTGGCGTCTGCTTCACATCCACACGTCTTCATATAAAGTTCCTTCTGTTTTTTTCACATGGTTTTAAATTTTCGTTCACTTTGTCCAAGCATATTTTTTGGTCGTCCTTCACCATGAATCCCATTTATATTTGACTTGTAAATTTGTTTTAAAAAATGCATAATTAAATAAAAAATTTTGTAAATTTCAGAAAAAGTTTTTTGAAAATTCAAATAACACACATTACATTTCTGACTTGTATACTCGCTCATTCACATGTCGAAACTATCATAAAGCTCCTCTATTTTAGTCATTCATTCTCTTCACATGTCGAAACTATCATAAAGCTCCTCTACTTTAGTCATTCATTCTCTTCACATGTCGAAACTATCATAAAGCTCCTCTACTTTAGTCATTCATTCTCTTCACATGTCGAAACTATCATAAAGCTCCTCTACTTTAGTCATTCATTCTCTTCACATGTCGAAACTATCATAAAGCTCCTCTACTTGAGTCATTCATTCTCTTCACATGTCGAAACTATCATAAAGCTCCTCTACTTTAGTCATTCATTCTCTTCACATGTCGAAACTATCATAAAGCTCCTCTATTTTAGTCATTCATTCTCTTCACATGTCGAAACTATCATAAAGCTCCTCTACTTTAGTAATTCATTCTCTTCACATGTCGAAACTATCATAAAGCTCCTCTACTTTAGTCATTCATTCTCTTCACATGTCGAAACTATCATAAAGCTCCTCTATTTTACTAAAAACATCCATTTTATTCATGCATTCATTTTGGATGTCTTCATTCCACCTTTTTACATACATTGATATACCACTTTTTCACGCATTTCCACAATTATTTTACTTTTATCCTTCTACTGCCAAGTCCAAGGTTAAATTTCCATACGTCAAGATGGGCACCAAGACACTGTTATGTATTGTATTTTTTGGTTATTTAAATATCTTTGACCTAAAGTATGCGCTAATTTTCTTTGTATTCACCTCTGTTATGAATCCTACCGGTTTCAGTAACCTCTGTCTTCTTCGTCAGGTGAAGAGAAACTAAATTTAATGTATAAAATATATTTGTTCGTGGTCACTGGTAAAAAAATAGGGATAAGTGGCTAATAAGGGGAAGAAGTGTATAGACGAAGTCAAGGAGTTAGTATTTTAATGGGAAACAGGGTTAAGAGAGGAATTCTATTGAAATTGACCTTCTTATTTATAATATCGAGACCTTACATAATATTTTTTCTTTTCTCAAGAATTTCTTAATTGTCCAGCTTTACAACCCCTAGCTTATGTGTAAAATCCGCGAACCTCGATCGATATTATACGATTAGATTGGCTCAATCAAATGGTTAGCGCATTGTTTCTCAATATTTTTAGTCTTGAGACCCCTCAAAAGATAAAAAAATAATTAAGACTGCGACCCCCCTGTAAAACTTAATATATTGTTAATACATATTCACATGTCCACACAAGTTTTGCACTTGCACAAAGACGATCTGCCTTATCAGGTAAGGCTATCGACTGTTTAACGTCACTAACAGGGCATCTAAACAACTTGAACTTGCCGCGAGTACTATATGTATGTACTGGTATATGAGCGACACTATATGTTACATACACAATCTTAATCTGCCCATGTTCTACCCATTATTGAGTGAGGTCACCCCTATGACTATTGCTTTGCGGTTCTCACACTTGTTCACCTGGTATATTGTTAAATACCCGGAAATTTTTGTCACGTAAGGGTATTGGCTACCTCCGTTTTTTGTCTGTCATACAGCTTCGGAGGTCACCTGGTGATTTTGTCTCAGTATAGAATGCTTCGACTTTTATCATATAGGGGTACACTTTGTGTAGTATTACAATGCTGGAAAGAGAGAATTATCATTACACGTGAAAATCGCTTTAGTAGTTGAGAGTTTAACTATAATAGTATCTTTATTCTGAATGAAATAGCATAAGGTTTTTACATACACACAATTACTAGTTATATAATGGAATGATGTACAAATGTAACCATTGGAAGAAATAATGTATAACAATGACTTTTTTTTCAAAATTAATTTGTTGTTTTTTCTCAGAAAACGTATTATTTCCCTTTTGTACACGTAATCGCGATGTCCCTGATATTCCACCGCGACCCCCTGGAGGTCATGACCCCACAGGTTGATAAACGATGAATTAGCGAATTCGGAATAATTCTTGTTATGTAAACGTCTCAAGTGCGTCTTGACCCCGTCTTCGAAATTTCTTTTCGTTTTTGCTATGTAAAATGTGAACGGTCATTACATTCAAGGTAATGAATTCCTTACAAATTAACCCCTCATGTACGGTAAAATAGATTTTAATTAATATTAATGGAAAAATAATGTTATTTCAGGTATTAGGAAAGTAATGTTATTTAAAGTGCGGGTTACCAAACGGCTTGTAGCGATAAGAAACAAAGTCAATGTGGCACTAAAACATATACTCGAACTGAACAATATCAAAATCTGTTAAGATGATAGATAGTCCACACCAGTATTTTAATACCAACTTGTACGGGAGTGCAACGTGGACTTGGAAAAATGCTTAAAAGAGCCCGGAGTGGCAATATATGTTATGACATATTATGTTTTCGTCTGTCTGGAGTGATGAAGTGTGAGGAGTTTGATTTCGCGTGATGTTTCCAGTTGTAATTGAGTATCACTGTCTGTCAGGTTGATGAGAACGTGCAACGGGGTTTTATATAATCAAAAATCGGAAAGAAGTATCGATTTATTTTTTCATGCTATATGTCCTCAGTGTGATACAGGCAAAAGCCTAATTTACTGGGGATACGACAAATGAGAAGCAACAAACCCAGATCCATTAAAATGTGTCCAAATTAAATTACCTGGTGTTTTTTCGCGTATTATGTATATTTCTTGTCATGTGTAAAATAAATAAATAAATTATGAAATGTAGTGATAAGGAATGAACATGAACTTAAGGCCTATGCGTTGCTCTGAAATGGTTTGGAACAAATTAATGAAGTGATCCTCGTACTAACTAAACAAATATACAGTGCAAATGTGACAGAAGTCGTGATGGAGAGAAATTAGTTGGATCAAATGAATGATATTTTGAAAGGAGGAAAAGCAAGAAGTAATAAATCGTAAGAGCTGCATGGATGTGAAAGAAGTGAAATATTCGTGTCGAGAGAGGAATGCCCGTAGCTCTATCTTCTCTGTGTACCCCAGCAGAAACACGGAATGATAGAATGTATGTTTTTTTATTATTAAACTAAGTAAATTATTCTACAAACATTTGTCAAGGATATACCTATATACAAATTTATTACTTAACTCATCTTAATTATAAGTTATAATTTATGCACTTACTTAATCTTAGTTTCCTACATATCATTTGATTTTGTTTATTCAATCTTAATATATGAGATCTTAGAAATAATTACCACCTACATACTACTTATAACTAGATAACAATTCTTACAACTAATTATTTAGCAAAAACAAGTCCACTCGTTCAGGATACTTGTATTCCATCACATTCGTCGTCCCAGCTAATACTGTAGGTGGACTAGTCAAGCAGCAGATAATGCTTCGGGAGCCTGTGCTTATAATGGAAGGGTAAATCGGATTTACTCTCGTAAGCCCCCAGGGCAGCGACTGAGGGATTGCTGTGATTTTGTTGGTTTTTATAGAACTTCACGGTCCAAGCGAGGATGTGGTGTTGTAGGGTTTCTTCTCGCTGTTCGGCGTGAAGTCGGGTAAGGTTTGTTCTGGGATGGGTGTTAAAAGATATCTTGAATGCCTTGTTCTGCACTCTCTGGAGTTTCAGGTGATCCGTGTTGCTCACACTACCCCAAACGGGTGCAGGAATGAATGTATTTAAGTGATTTTTTCATTCAATAAACATAACGTCACAGTTGTAGCCCATTTTCGCCAAAAAGTGAGAAGATATAGTTTGTATTGTATTTTTTAATCTCCATCAAGCACTGAAGCTGAGTGGAAGATGATCTCTTCCACTCAGCTTTAATCTCCAGCCTCCTCCAGCTAGACGCTAATGTGTAGTGACTGTTTGTTTTTACTTATTCTAAATTTATGTATTCTTTCTATTTGTCCTTTTTTTGCTTTTCACAAGTTTTTATTTTCAGTATATATAATTTTTTTTATATTTATTAGATTTTTTATATGTAAGCATATAATTTGTTCAACTGTTTCTACACTGCGTGTATTTATATTGCATTTTATATGAACTTTATAGGTCTAACCCATGTTTATTTATTCGAACATTTTACAATAAATTACTTTTGTATATTTATCATAATATATACAATAGAATAAAAACATTATGTTATCATTACGATATCGTTGTGTACAGTACAAAACGATGTATTTATTGTCATGAAGATCTCTATTACGATATCGTTGTGTACAGTACAAACTGATGAATTTATTGTCATGAAGCTATCTCTATTACGATATCGTTGTGTACAGTACAAACCGATGAATTTATTGTCATGAAGCTATCTCTATTACGATATCGTTGTGTACAGTACAAACCGGTGTCTTTATTGGCATGAAGCTATCTCGATTACGATATCGTTGTGTACAGTACAAACCGGTGGATTTATTGTCATGAAGCTATCTCTATTACGATATGGTTGTTTACAGTACAAACCGATGGATTTATTGTCATGAAGCTATCTCTTTTACAATATGGTTGTTTACAGTACAAACCGATGGATTTATTGTCATGAAGCTATCTTTATTACGATATCGTTGTGTACAGTACAAACCGGTGGCTTTATTGGCATGAAGCTATCTCTATTACGATATCGTTGTGTACAGTACAAACCGATGGATTTATTGTCATGAAGCTATCTCTATTAATCAACCAGAAGTCTCTTTAGTGAAACATTTCGAAGGCGTTTTTAAAATTGTAGTTTTATTTCCACAAGTCCAGTTACTTAAGTAAATGGCTTCCACTCCGGTAAATAGGCGATTCTTTATTATTTTATGAATATTACATTTTCATTGTATACAGTACAACTTTTCGGGTTAATTACAATGTAGCAATCTGTTCTAACCAACCACAAAAATGTTAAAGATATCTTGAATGAAAGCTAGACTGGATTTGTAAAAAAAAAAAAAGCAACCACTGGCTGGAAGACAGGCGTCTTACCAGATAGTTTGCGCTTTAAACTAGGATATTACTTAATATGTGATGTAAATATGTAGGACCACGGTATTTTATTTTCAGATTTGTAATATTTTATAAACGAATCTTCAATACGTAGGCAATTTCAAACGAAAGAGTTAATTTATGAATTTAATAATCCTTGAAAAAAGCACTTGCGTACAAAAATGTATTCAAGAAACGCTATGTTTTTTTAATATTTTTTTTAATGCACGCTTTTTTGTTTGTATTGTCCCTTTTATTCAACTTACCGATATCAGGTGTTATTTATTGCCTTTGCTATAAGAGGCTGTTAGCAACAGAAAATCTACCCCTCTTGTCAACTTTAAAGATAAACAAATCCATCCTTCTCATCAGTGCAAACAACTTTTTTCTTTATAACAGAGATAGACAAACCTTTAAGCGCACACCAGACCATGACACCATTTCTTTGTCGTGGTAGGCAAAGTGGACACACATATTTCACTTCTTCTACAACCACACACCTTCTCACAGAACTCCTACGATTTCTCTGGCATTTTATATTTTGTTTTATCAAACACTGTTTATTCCACTTTTTATAACGGTATAATAACCCTACCAGAAGAGCAAAAACAAGACTCACCTGATGATGAGTTGAAAGTCTTGAAACCGATAGGCTTATACCGTTGCAAAAAATGGAATAAACAGTGTTTGATAAAACAAATTACAATGTATTTAAACCTCCACAACGTTAATGCCTTGACTATAAATAATATTTTATATTTTCTTCTTTCAAAATATCATTCACTTGATCCAACCACACTTTTCCTGGTCTTTCTTTTCCATGCATTCTACTTACATTTGCACTAGACATTTGTTTTGCTAGGCTTTTTTTAAATCATTTATTCAACGTGCCTCTATCACCACTGAGTTCTACTTCATCTTACTCAACACATTATCTTACTCAACACATCGTCTTACTCAACACATCATCTTACTCAACACATTATCTTACTCAACACATCGTCTTACTCAACACATCATCTTACTCAACACATCATCTTATTCAACACATCATCTTACTCAACACATCATCTTACTCTACAGCATTTATTCGACTGTCAATATATTCATCGAATTAACGTAATAGTTTAAATACTCGTACATAGTTAGTTAGTTTAAATACACATTGTCTTGATAACTGGATGTTTTTCACAGCTTTTGATACTTTTTTATAATTAATTTTTACACATTTTATTTATCTTTTTTACACATTTTATTTATCTTTTTTACACATTTTATTTCAAAATACAGGCTTTTCAATTATTCCGTAAGTCTCTAGTGATTGACTACGAAATGCCTTCTGATCGACCGCTTCGCGGACCTCCGCTTTAAAGCGTGCAAGCACAACAGTTTATTACACCCTTTCGCTGGAAAAGTGGTGGCAACAACCACCGCAAATCGATAAAATAAAACACGTCGCTATAATAAGTTTGGGGTGTGCCTCAGGGATGATACCCACACCCTATATAAATCGAGCGAGACACTAAATTTACTCACCCCATCCCTTTATCTGCAGCAAACAGGATGTCACGCTTCTTCTCGCGACATATTGTTGCCATCAGTTTTTCTCTCTTCCAGTTTACTCTGCCTACTCTTGAGGGCTGAAAGCCCGTTTTCAGAATCATTTCGTGTTTTCAGCGCTATGAAATATGAAGTCTCTTTTGTCTTTTCTGACGGATGATTGTTGTGTGACGACCGTTTGTCTGCTTATTATATAAATGATTGTGTATATATATATTTTTTTAAATAAGTGCAGTCAGAGATGATTTGAGTATCTGGAATGAATGAACGGAGAAAAAGTAACAAATCAAATAAACAACACATACGTGGAAGACGTGCGAAAGAAATAATGATAAAGGATATTTTTTTAGCATAGTTTAGATTTATGACTACTCAAGGGCGCTTCAACTCGGTATTTAAACTCACTATTATTGACAGAATATAAAATATTACAAAATAAAAAAACACATAATTTGAGTGTAAAGATAAGAAAGCAGTGGCTGTGGCCATTAGATTAGTTACTACTCCGCAGCTGCATATGTTTAGAACAACATATTTCGTTAAAAAAACGCAGAAAACTTACTAAGGTATGTTATTTGGATGTTTCAGAGAAACAGTTGGACAAATAACAGCGTCTTTAAAATGTTTGTCTAAGATTTATTTTCAACCTACGAAAGTACGTTCGTATAACTTCATACCAGAAGGCATTGAACTTGTTAAATGTTAGAAATATGCGCCAAATTCACATACTGTATCTATTGTATAATATCCTTAACTGTCCCGCCGCCCCCTTTTATCTCGCCGAAAATTTTCAGTGTCTTTCCAATCATGGATTACCGCTACGCTCAAACAGAGATTGTTTATTGGCCTTTCCAGTTCACCGCTCCTCTTTTTTTACGTCGTCCTATACTGTTCATGCAGTGAGACTCTGGAATCAGTTACAAACCAATATAAGACTCGCTCCGTCCTTGGCATGCTTTAAGAAGCGTCTGAAAAAATTCTTAATTTCTAATCCGTAAAATAACGTGTTTCATTCCTGATTTTTATTTTCCTTTCCTCTCCACCATCCCTTCCTTTCCTTTTGATTGATGATATCTCACGTTATATGAAAAATAATGTTCGGGTGATTGTCCGTCTTTTTGGACACATGCTCACGTATGTGTTTATTCGTGGGGATGGATAATCATTTAATTGATTTATGCAACCATTTAATTTGCTTCATTCTGGTTGGTTGGAAGAGATTGCCGCCTGGCAATAAGCCCGCCAGATTGTATTTGAAATAAAAGTGTTAAATAAATAAATAAGGGAAGTCAACCTAACTAGAAAGGAACTTTTTTATATCTTATGTGATATGTGATAGTAACGCATTTGGTAAGGCCTCCCAAATAGGAATTGTCGATAATAGTAGGTTATTTACAATAAAAGTGTTAAATAAATAAATAAGGGAAGTCAACCTTACTACAAAGGAACTTTTGTATTGATATCTTCCGATATGTGATAGTAACGCAGTTTGTAAGACCTCCCAAATTTTGATAAGACCTCCCAAATAGGAACTGTCGATAATAGTAGGTTCAAGTCGAGAGCTGGAGCGTCCTTGAGTCGACTTTGCTCTCTAAACGGTGCTATTGTCAATTTTTAGTCGGTGAAGCATCGCTTTATTGATTGATAAAAGCTCTCACAAGTATTAGTTTAATGGCTCACGTCAGCTGTGCGAGCACCAACCCACAATAATTACGTCTGAGCGATAAAGATCAGCGACTTCCCGATCGTGATAGTTCAGGGTCTGCGGACCTCGCGATCCATCACCAACCAGAGAGACGATTGTTGTTTATCGATTGCGAACCCACAGCTAGCAATTACTTAACACGTTATTAAATAGCAATTTAGATACTATCGACACTGTTGAGATGACATTCAGGCGCATGACAAGGAGGCGAAATGGAGAGACCTATAATCAGAGATTATTATTACATACGGTACGCTTCAAACAATTTGGAACAGACAGATGTTATTGAATTTAATAATTATCCGAATAATTATATGAATAAATTCTGCATTTAAAAAAAATCGAATAATTTTCTTAATCGGAGTAAGACAAGGAGATAGTTTAAGCCCATTTCTTTTTAACTTGGTTATGGATAAAATTATAGAAGAAGTTGCCGACCTTAACCTGGGATACAATATGCTAAACATCATATGCTATGCTGACGATCCCACCATCATAGCCGAATCAGAAGAAAACCTGCAACAAATGCTGCATCGATTCCACGCTGCTTCCAAAAAATACAACATGTCGATCTCCATCATCAAGACTAAATGCATGACTCTAGCCAGAGAGCAAGTTGGATGCAGTGTGGCGATCAACAACATACCAATTGAACAAGTTACAAAATTTAAATACTTGGGTTCTAGCATAATGTGCAATAATGATCTCTATGGCGAAGTGCTTGAACAATCACAAAAGGCCGCAGCTATTTACGGATGTTTAAAGAACACTGTCTGGAAAAACAAGTTCATGAACATCCAAAGCAAGGTGAGGATATACAAGACCTGTATCCGCCCCATAATGACATACAGTATAGAGTCCAGAGCCGACACTGTCAGAACCAAAAATCTCCTTCAAACCAGCGAAATGAAGGTACTCAGGAGCAGCGCTGGCAAAACCCTTCGTGATGGAGTACGAAACACAGAAATCCGAAGGATGTACGAAGTTGAAGATATTGTCAGATGGGAACGACAGAGAAGAAGGTTCTGGAATGAAAATGTATCCAGAATGGCGGAACCATGAGCCGTAAGAATGGCCAGGGACAGTATCCCCCAAGCAAGCAGATCTCCAGGACAACCTCCCAAAAGATGGAGAGACAGCTGGCAGTGGACGTAACAAGAGGGAAACAATGATGCAGGACCATAACAGGCAAACAGGCCTAAAAGAAGAAGAAGAAGAGTTGTCTTAATAAAATTTGCTATTTGTGCTAAATATTGCTTATTTAATGAATTTATACAAGAGTTTGCAATTATTAGCCTATTTTTCGCTGTCTTCAGGAATGTTAAGGTTAAAATACCCACTTAACTTTGCTTCCACAACAGAAACTTGCCCTATCGAATTGTGTTTGTCATATGCAGGATAAGAATAGGCCACTGTGCTGATAGGAAGCCACCTTTATAAAATCCATATAAAAGAAAGTCCTACATGCGCGTGTGGAAAAGGTGAGGAGATCCTCGACCATGTTTTCTTTGAGTCCTGCTAAATCATCTGCGCGTGTTGTAAATGTTCCCCGTCCGTTTATTATGTCCCCCCTACTTGCACAAAATTCTCCATTAATTTATTGTCATATATCTGATTTTTTTGTCCTAAAGTCTAAAAGAATCACAACAGGGAACAAAACATTCTTCTCCCAACTGCCGGTGTTCAAGTCCAGAAGTGTCCATGGAAAAACCAAAGTCACCCTGTAAGAAACAATTATTAGAATATTGGGGGCATATGAATGCGAAGCATGGATACTGACAGCTAAATCCGCGGAGTTGCTGGATGCCTTCGAGAGAAGAGTATTACGTAGGATCCTGGGCCCCGTGAATGACGACGAAACCTGACGAATACGATGCAACGACGAACTATATAATATATGCAAAGCTCCCAGGCTATCTTTACATGTCAGACTGAGCAGATTGAGATGGGCCGGACATGTGCAGAGAATGCTGCCATCGCGAGCACCCAAAAGAATCCTGGAGGGACACCCGGGTGGGAGAAGGAGAACGGGCGGGCCAAGACTGCGATGGGAGGACGAAGTTGAGAGGGATGCAACCCGGCTGCTACAGGCGCAGGACTGGAGGGTCGTGGCGGAAGACAGGAGGAGTTGGAGGCGGAGATTGACGAAGGGCAAAGCTCGATATGGGATATAAGACCGTCGAAAGAAGAAAGAAAATCTTTAAATATTTAAAACTAAAGTAGTTCTTACATATTCTCATACTGTCAATTTCCTTCCAATTGTTATTGGCATAAATCATCCTCTTTATAGAATATAATGTCTAATTATAATTAACTAATAATAACAGTCATTTTTACCTTAGCTTAAATTTTTCTTTCGTTCCTCTAAGTCTTGTTGCCCATAGCGAGGGTCAGTGCGGTTTCTACCCGTGGTTCTATCCTAGAAGGTTTCATCTGGGCATTGTGGGACAATAATTTCTAAGCGTGAGAAGGGACGCGAGGGTCTCTTATGTTATTAGATTGCTGATAGGAACAACGTATAAATCAACTATGCTTGAAAATATATAATTTTACGAGTATTTTCCTGACAACTGTTTGAAAAACAGAAATATTATTTTGTTTAGACTTGATTTTAGTTAAACTAACTTACTAATTGATTTTCCTTTGTTTCGTGAGCTGTCTCTTTTAAATGGGACTTCGAATATCGACATATTCAATATTTCAGAAAATATTTGTAACTTTTATATTAATGTCACATGGGCTCAAGTGCTTGCGAACGGATTGATTACAAACTTTGTATTCAAGTCCCTTCATGGGATGTCTCCATTGTATCTTTCGAATCTGTGTCTGAGGGATGTTCCGTCGGAGATGAGTAAAACTTTGAAGTACTAGTATATTTGGTCTTCACCGATTAAATTGATTATTTCTAATCGATCTAGCAAGACTGGGTATTGTGATAGAGCTTTTGCCGTCGCTTGTCCTGCGGCGTGGAATTGTCTGGTCGGTCTCTTAGTATTAGGGACATGAGTGGCGTGTGGAGCTTTACGAAGCACTTGAAAACAACCCTTTTTGAGAGGTATCAAACTTTGATTATATAATATATACACCTACACTCCAACTAAAGCAGAATGTGTTTGTGTTACTATAACGTGCCGAAAGATGTCCCGAAGTTTCTTTGTAGTTGTGTCTTCCCTTGATAAGTTTTCTGAAGCTTTCTTATCCCCTAATGGCCGCTTCCACCACGTTCTTATCTTAACACTCGATTTGTGTTAAATAAATAAATATAAAAAATGAGCACTTCAATTTAATATTAGCGAGTCAATGGAATTACAATATTCTTGCCTTCTTCCTTATTTGGCTGCCATCGGGATTGTCTAGAAGTACAGTCCATGAGGTTCTTATTTCGTTTTTCCTTTTCAGTGGTAATTTTCACAGATTTCCGTGTATTTTTTTTATTTCATGCTGTATTTTGATATATTTAATTTTTTTTTACTTTATTATTAACACATGCCAAGTACAAGAATATATGAGTACGAGTTAGAAGTGCAAGATGTGCGTGGAAGTGATAGATCGAGACGTATAAGTGTGGGAGAGACGACGATTGTGTGCATTGATTGAAAAGTCTGGAAATCTGTTTTCTCTCCTACCCCACAAGGGCATGACATTGGAATTTAAAATGTACCAACAAAATCTCAAATTAGTTTCAATTAAATAATTATTTAAAATACACACAATTTACAGCATAAATGTAAATAAGTTAATGATCGCTTTCCACAGTCCGTAGCATTTAAAGCAAATTTAGTTTGCGCTGCCAAATTAAATCAACTGATTTTAATGTTATTATACTTGAGTGTGAAAAGACGAATAGATTATGTTGTCAAATCCTAACCGAACCCTTCAGATATAAGTCAAGTGCTCTAACATTATTCCATTGAATTTGAGCTATATTGTTGTCTTGAAGAAGTAACAAGTTATGAGTATCGTACGAGACACCTATAAGTGAAATTAATTCGGAAAAAAAGTCCTCGACCGCCTGAGAAAATGTCTAGTGACTAGAATATATTGACAATTTTTTTCCTTCCTTCATAGCCTAATAAACCGAGGTAACGATTTATTCATTGCGTTGTGAGCCTATCCCATCCCTTTCTCGAGGAATTACCGGCTTCTCATAGCCATTTATGCTCGCACACGTACAGTCGCGTCCCCTCCTTAGTCGGTAAGTACCTACCTTTCAAGGTGTCTGTTTTGCATAATACTCCGCCGTGTATCTGACAGTTTTTCCGTTCTGGCAACACTGCCACTCATCGATAATTTATGATATCGAAAACGTCAAAATAAAGCGGGAAAATATAGAATGGATTAATATTTTCATTTTGTATTTATTTATTTATCAATAGCGCACTATGAGAAACAAAATATATTGCGCACTATAAGACACAAAATCTATAGCGCACTGTTACGTATTTACTCAAACCAGACAGTATCAAAATCGGTTACGATGATAACACAAAATAGTATTCTAGTAAAATTAGTACCAACTTTGAAGTATGAGGGTGAAACGTTATGGAAAAACAGTTGACAATTTATTACAAAATATGGCAGGAAGTGATTAGGGATGAATCTGAAGGTTAGACTAATGCATTTAGTACGAGAAATAGCACTCTGAGGTGGTTTAGGCATGTAGAACGAATGAGTGAATTGAAAGTGGAAGACATAGTAGGTGTTAAACATGAAAAGTGTGATCAGATCTACAGATAATATTTTGAATCAAGAAATATTTAAAAAATCAGATAAATCGTACGAGTTCTCGTTGCTGGGCTTCGTAGTCGAGGATCCTCTCGCGTTACAAAGTCAATTCAGTTGGAAAGCGAAGCTGTGCCTTGGAGTTTTCATCTCTTTCTTCTTCATTCTCATATTTAAGTAAGTTAGCCATTGCACACCAGCAAATTTCACCGGCCACACCGCTGTACGGGATCGGGTGACAGAGGATCGGAGCACATCGGCGTTTTCCCCCCTTTTTTCGTGAATGGGGAAGGAGCGAACGTTGTATACAACTCAGAAAGGTCTGTACTTGTGCCCTCTCTGCCTACTTTATCAGGGAAATGACTTGATGGTACATATATATGTATATATTCGCATTTCGGAGGAAATAGCATAATTTGGACGTTTGAACAACGTCTTCAAAAGAAATCTCCCAATATCCTTAAAGCGAAGGGTCTACAACCAGTGTATTCTCCCAGTACTTACGTATGGCTGCAAGACATGGACGCTCACAGTAAAGAACACACAAAAGCTCCAGACCGCACAAAGGGGCATGGAGAGATGCATGTTGGGATATACTAAAAGAGACCGTAAACGAAACACCTGGATTCGCAATATGACAAAAATAGAAGACGTTATAAAGGTGTGGAAGAAAATGAAGTGGCAATGGGCAGGACACGTAGCCAGAATGTCAGACTCCCGATGGACATCGGAAATAATCCAATGGTACCCAAGAGGCATAAAGAGGCCCAGAAGAAGACCGAAGGTACGCAAGATAGGAAACATGGTAGCATCGCATGGCATCAACGAGCAAAAAACCGAACTATTTGCCGGCAACTTGGGGAGACCTTCATCCAGCAGTGGATCGACCCTGGTTGACAATGATGATGATGATGATATTCGCATAGCGCAAGTTAGTCAAGATGTTGCCATATTTCCCTAAAAGATAATATCACGACACCCCGTATTCTTAAGACCGTGTTACACGATGGGTACAAGGCTACAGTATCGCTAAGCATTTTTATAATTACATTATTACATTCGTTATCGAAGATCTGTGACACGATTTACAGCTCATCGTGGCCGGAGTTCATTTATGTGATTTATTTATTTTTATTCGGCATTGATTTTATATATGTACATAATATTGTTTTGTAATTCTTTTACTTTTGGTTCATGGAATTAAATGTGCTTAATGCATATTCTTAAGAACTTTTAAAATCAAACAATCACGCTTTTTAAATCAATATAATGGCGGTTGAATTTATAATGATCTATGTTTTTATTAATGATAACTATGGAGCCATCCCATTAAGGAACATCTCTTAGACACAGATTGGAAGGATACAATGGAGACACCCCATTAAGGAACATCTCTCAGACATACGAGTATATTGGAAAGATACAATAGAGACTTCCCATTAAGGAACATCTCTCAGACAAAGATTGTAAAGATACAATGGAGACACTCCATTAAAGAACATCTGTCAGACATAGATTAGAAATATACATCACATTAAGAAGATACTTGAATGCAAAGAGACAACGTTTGAAATCAATCCATTGGGGACACTTGAGCCAATGTAAACTTTATAAAAGCAGATAAATGTGAAGAGTTGTCGCTAATGTATATGATTTTCTTTAAGGTTGGTATGTAATTAGGTTTAACCTGTGTATGTAAGGTTTTTAAAATAAATAAAATTATTTATTAGCCATTAGCTATGTCTTTTTGGGGTTATGGAGTTGATAGCTGGGCACCGGGTTGTTACGTTTCCATCTACTTCAGATCTTAAAGATAAATACAGTAACCTTGGTGGCTTAGTTATACCATAACCGTTGTGGCTTAGTTAGTAGAACGCCTGTTTTCCAATCCGGAGATTTTGTGTTCGATTCGCGTTGGTTCCCATTTTTTTTATTTTTCTTAAGGTATTTTTTAATGCCGATTGTTTTGATTGCCACATAGCAGTAAACTCGTTAGTTTACTGCTATGTAACAACTGTAAAACTAATGGAGCAGTACAACAACTGTAAAACTTTAGGAATCACTTGAAGACAACCCTTTTGGGAGGTCTTATCAAAATTTCAAAACAGTTCCAGGTGCAGAAAGAAGTACTTCAAGGCTGTATACTGTCACCAGATTTATTCAACATGTATGGAGAGCGCATCATGAGAAAACTATTAGATGGATGAGAAGATGGTTTAGTAATAGGAGGTTGTAAAATCTCTTCGTAGAGTTCAAATAGAGAGCCGCCAATTAAGACTAGAAATAAACAAAAATAAAACATAAATCAGAGGAGCAAAGTACAAATTACTGCACCAGATCATCCAAGGCAAAATAGAGGGTCGAAGAGGTGTTGGCAGGAGGCAAATCTCCTGGCTCCGCAATATACGTGATTGGACTGGTATAAGGAGCGTTGGGGATCTTTTTCGGGCTGCCGGGGACAAATATGCCTACTCTCAGGTGATAGTCAACGTTGGAGGGACCTGACATGACACTAGGAAAAAGAAGAAAAAAAAAACACATACTTTATCGTGGACCAATTCGAGACTGATAAAAAGTGATTCTCTTAAAGATTACAAAGAGGTCAACGAGTTTGTCTACCTAGGTACTTTTATTTCGAGGAATGGAGGATGTGAAGCAGATATCCGAAGACGAATTGGAATGGCTAAATCAGCTATGACAATTCTGACAAAGATATCAACTAACCTGTCTATATACTCAGAAGTATCAAAATCCGTCTAGTTTAGTCTCTAGTATTCTCCATAGTACTGTATGGAGTGGAAATATGGACGATGGAAGGGAAGGAAAAATACATGATAGGTGCCTTCAAGACGTGGTGGTGCTCTGGATCCCATGGACCGCACACTTTGGTGCAGATATAAAGCCTATCAATTATATTATAGTATGGTTAATATACTTGTATAATATAAGATGACGAACTAACTTTTCTAGTAGATCTAAACTCCGAAGACCCGATTGTATTTCGCTTTCGTTCTGTTATGTTCCAGCTAGAGAGGTATTTATTTCATCAACCGGGATAACTGGAAAGCGACTGTGAGCACTTACTTCTTTGTATTTTGTCTTCGAAACTTGAGGATTCAATCTGTCAGGATATCTTGAATCTTTTAGGTTCTGCAGGATGTCTCCAAATCAAACTCTGATGGTTGATCTTACAGTAAAAATAAATAAAACAATATAACGTCTGAATGTGAAAACACTTTATTTATATCTAAAAAAATTTACCCCATAAAAAGGTGTTTGATTATATTTTTAGTTTACTGTGCTGTGATCATAAAGTGAGCATAAAAGAATATTAAAAGTAACTGAAAGAAATATTAATATTCACGATATTTTTATACCTGACTATTTTTTGCTTCGTGGCGTTTATTTTGACATGACGATCAGTCATCGTCAACTCTCAATGCTAAGCAGGTACATCTCAAGGTGTATACAACTCATTATATCACATCATCCATTCATTCATGTTCTGAACGGGAAACAGTAGTTCATTCTATTGACAACATCTTTATTTAGGAGCCTCATCATAATTAAAATAAAACAAGTGTAATCATAACTTTACTGGCTATTATTGGTATGTTGTTTTTTTTGTTACTAACAACACATATAATGATGATATAGGTGATTTTTCTTTGTTTTTTTTTTTAAATATCGTTGGATTTTTTTTAAAATTCTTCAGCGTTTAATTTAATTTAATTATGTAGGAATGTTTCATAGAATAGGTTTCTTTATTGTAATTTATTTTTAACAAACACTGTTTATTCCACTTTTTTGTGACGGTATAACCCTACCGGTTTCAAGGCTTTCACCTCATCTTCAGGGGAGCGCAAACAATACTAAATGCTGTTCGAACTGGTACCGATATAGACGCTTCAACGGTTGGAGGGGGGGGGGGGTGAGGAAGGCTAGGGATGATTTCGGCCAAGAGCGGGGAGAACAGTTATTTCCCCAAAATCTCCCCGCTCTTGGCCGAAATTATCCCTAGCCTTCCTCACCCCCCAGCCTCCAACCGTTGAAGCGTCTATATCGGTACCAGTTCGAACAGCATTTAGTATTGTTTGCGCTCCCCTGAAGATGAGGTGAAAGCCTTGAAACCGGTAGGGTTATACCGTCACAAAAAAGTGGAATAAACAGTGTTTGTTAAAAATAAATTACAATGTCTTTAAACCTCCACAACGTTAATGCCTTAACTATAAACAACATAAGTTTTTTTATGTATGTTTTTAATTTTTACACACACATATAAAGGGTCTTTCAAATTGAGCGGTTTTTTTTAATTCTTGGATAAAACACAGATGGCGTCGCGAACTTGCCTTGGTCTTTGACATTTTAGAAGTGTAATATATGACATTTATAAAAATGGAGTCATATATGATACAATACAACAACGCGTTCAAATTGTTGAATTATTTTATGTATTGTAATCTCCGGAAACAGTGATGTTAATGGCCCACCAAGATTGATCTGACACCGTTGAACTATTTTCTCTCTGGGTTTACGTGAAAAGCCAAGTTTACAAGAATGACCCCCGATCAATTCCTGAGCTTCATGAAGGACGAAATTATTCGCGTTATTGGTGAGTTAGAACCGCAATTATGCCAAAATCTCGTCGAAATTTTTGACAAAAGATTGGACATCTGTGGAGCTGCAAGAGGTGAACATTTGGCGGATATTGTTTTTGTGTTTAAATGTCATTCATTATACTTCGATGACCATTAAAAACTTTTTTGAAATCAAAGCAAATTGTGGGGTTTATTCAAGAGTTAAAAAACCGCTCAATTCGAAAGATCCTTTACGTATAATACATATCGTCAGGCTATTTCATTGTTGGAACAGGCATAGATCACAGTGGGTGAGATGTAAAATTTATTTCTTTGTATTTTTCGAATATATGTTATGTGTCTGAAAGATGTGACTTCGGTGAGGGGTAGAACTTTGAGGTCGATTTTGTCTTCGTCGAATAAATTGATTGTTCTTAATCGATCCAATAGGGTGAAGTATTACGACAAAGCTTTTACTGTTGCTGGTCCCATGTGGTAAATGTTTTTACTAAATATTTGTTCATAAAATAAAAAAAAATAAAAATCATAGACTTCGAAAGACATGCGGGTTTCCATTTCAAGACTTGGATATTCGGAAGAGTCTTTTCAGGCACTCCTTATAGGTCAATAAACTATTGTAAATGCAAAAATATCCGAGACTGCAGAGTACTAATTGCGATGGCGAATTGTAACGAATGCCCTTTTATTACGTTAGAAAGATGAAAAACAATATCAGTATTGAAAAGACACCTACATTTAAATAAAAAAAAATATTTACTATCATTTTTACTCATAACGTAGAATGGTGCGTGTTTTCTCACCCCCCGTGCTAAGGCTAAGGGTAAGGCTCTGCGCCTATTCTTTAAGGTATCCTACTTAGCATAATATCCACTCCTGTCTGTACTGGCAACACAGTTCTGCTTCTTATCGATTCCCTATTTATGGCGGGAGAGTACATTTGATTTGATGGGGCTCGCGTTTTGACACCAAATCCCATCGATTGCCGATAAGATCTCTCGAGCAACGGTATAAGAATGAAGGATTTGTGGAGACACGATATTTTGGGGTGTGTGCCAAAGAAAAATATTTCTTTTCGTATTGTTTTGTTTTTCCTTTGTGAAAATAAAACAAAAACGCTAACATTCATACGAGAAAAGTAGATCGAAAAATATTTAACCGTATATATTTTTACAAATATTATACATAGCTTCTAGTGTTAATTAAATTTATTTAAAATGTTGTACCACTAATTTAAAAAAATATATTCAATGTTTGATACAGGTTTGACTGGATGCGTATTTGATATTCTTCCGATACGATATGCAATCCCTCGTGATTAAGTATGACTGTAAGTATCCTGTGGATGAATGACGATTGTGCATCTTTTTTATTATGTGTAAGCTGTTCTATTTCAGCAAGCACACAGTTTTTACATTTTATTTTATTTAATTAACGACACAACAGTGTTTTTTTTTATATACAAATGAATATATGACAAGTTATACAAGTACTTCAAATTATTGACAAAAAATACAAAACTTTATCTTAAACTAACATGGACAGGAGATACAAAAGCAGTAATAATAATATATTACAGTCATTGTTTTAAATTATTTAATATTAATATGTATATTTAAGTTCAATATATGTTATGTATGTTTACCACAAAATATTACCAAACTTCACCAAGCAGACTTACGTAATTGTCGAAGACTTATTTTGTAGTGGTAAACAACTCAGATTTGTTTTTAGTGGAACAACAAGAATTAGATTTTTTGAAAATTTTATGGATATTCTTGAGATATAGAAAACACATGGGTTCACTTGTAGAGCGAGATGCAAGCTGCTTTGCAGAATCGAAACCTTCCACATGTTGATGCAGGGTTACTCAACTGTTGAAGCCAACTATTGTCCTTAATGTTTCGTTTATACTAGGTTATTTATATGAATAAAGAAGAGCACAAAGTTAGTAGCTATTTCTAAATATTGTTGGGATATTCTGGCGAATACTATATTATATACTTATATTAAAAATATCTTTATTGTTGCAAAACTGATTTCCAAGTCTTTGCATATGAATTATAGAGGAGTTAATTTTATAATTAGTGTAACAATTTTTGGTATAAAAGAGATTGAGCTTTCTTGTGGATCTAGTGGGAATACGAAATGAAACCCAAAGTTTAGATGGTTATATCAAACCCAAAGTTTAGGTGGCGTAGAGATCAAACTTCTATGACGATCGGCATGTTTAATCTACTATAAAGTGCTATTTATTGTACAATATTATAAATAATTATTAGCAGCATGTAAGCTACTTAACTCTCCACGCAGTGAGGCTCTGGAACCAGTTACATTTTTTTTTTATTAAACAAAGTAAATTATTGTACAAACATTTGTCAAGGCTTTACCTATATACACATTTATTACTTAATTATATGTTATAATTTATGAACTTACTTAATCTTATTTTCCTACATATCATTTTATTTTATTTTTTTCAATCTTAATATATGATTTCTTAGAAATAATTAACACCTACATACTACTTTTAACTAGATAACAATTCTTACACTAATTATTTAGCAAAAACAAGTCCACTCGTTCAGGCTACTTGTATTCCATCACATTCACTCAGACCTTGGTCGTCCCAGCTAATACTGAAGGTAGACTAGTCAGGCAACAGATAATGCTTCGGGAGCTTGTGCTTATAACGGAAGGGTAGGTCGGATTTACTCTCGTAAGCCCCCAGGGCAGCGACTAAGGGATTGCTGTGATTTTGTTGGCTTTTATAGAACTTCACGGCCCAAGCGAGGATGTGGTGTTGTAGGGTTTCTTCTCGCTGTTCGGCGTGAAGTCGGTAAGGTTCTGGAATGGGTGTTAAAAGATATCTTGAATGCCTTGTTCTGCACTCTCTGGAGTTTCAGGTGATCCGTGTTGCTCACACCAATTATTTAAAATATCTAAGTATACATCTCTATCCTTTCTCTTCTGTATTCATATTTATTAACGCTTGTGACATATAAAATATAAGTATATTCATATGTAACCTATATGTATTTATAACCTTAATGTATATACCATCCTATCCTTCCTCTCTTAAAAAAGTTTTTCTCTTACCACCACCCAAATATCCATAAAATTACCCAAGTCCGTTCTACATACCTGTTGAAGAAGTATGGTGTCCGAAAATCGACCGACACTCCGAGTAAATTATCGACTTTGATGAAGACCATTAAATATTTGAATTCATGAAAATATAAACAAAATATTTAAATAAGTATACACTGATAAACAACACAATCACACATATAACACAACAGTGGAATAGAAACTCCTCAAATCACTACACAATCACACATATGACACAACAGTGGAATAGGAACTCCTCAAATCACTACACAATCACACATATGACACAACAGTGGAATAGGAACTCCTCAAATCACTACACAATCACACATATGACACAACAGTGGAATAGGAACTCCTCAAATCACTACACAATCACACATATGACACAACAGTGGAATAAGAACTCCTCAAATCACTGACACAAAAGATAAATTGCGCAGTAAACACGCAAATTAAAAACTTGAATAATGTTAAAAGAACCCGGCCACAGTTAGTCAATGAAATAAAATGTGTACTTTCTCGTTTGAACCTTAAATCGTTTTTTTTTAACCAACATTCACGCTACAACATCTGAGGATTGAGCGATAACCACTCCCCTATTTTACAATCTTTGTACGGGTGCTGTACAGTAATGTTAAAACATCTCTTTTGTTGGTTTAAAAGAGATTGCCACATAGCAAATTAACCCGTTTGTTGTACTGTGTACAACGGAAATATTCTACAATATTTTCTTAAATAAGCTTCTAATAATATACTTCCACAATGTAAATATGGTTCAATCACAATATACATTTGATAAATGACTACAATACCGGCTGAGTTAAATTGAAAAGCTAAAATATTTTTTGGTTTGGTCGCACGGTTCAGCCAATATTTCTCTATTACACGATTTTTCAAATAACAGGTGGAAAAATATCCTACCACAGTTTTCAAATATTTTATAACTTTAAAAAAAATCTTAGTATAGATTGCCACATGGCGATAAGCCTGCCAGATTCTATTGTATACAATGAAAGTGTAATAATGTAATACAATATAATGATACACGCTGAATATATTTTTTACATAAAATGAAAAAAAAATTATAACATATTTACTCGAAATCGGCAGTATCGAAACCTGCTAGGGTTGTATCACAATAGTATTTAAGTAGCAACTTTGATGTATGGGAGTGAAACGTGGACGTGGAAAAATACTGAAAGGAGCAGAATAAATGCGGTAGAAATGCGTGCACTGAGAAGAATACATGGGGTGACAATGTAAAGCAAAAAACGAAACAAAGTGATATGGGATTTATGTAAACTTAAGGCTGCTGTGTTAAGATAAAAAAAAGCACTTTAAGATGGTTTGAGCATATGAAACGAATGAATGAAGAAATACTAACATAGGAATAAATAGGCGAACGTAAGATCAAGGAAAGTATGTTTGCATCAAGTTAATGATATTTTGAAAGTAGGAAAAGTAAGAAGTTAGAGAAATCGTAGGAGTTGTATGGAAAGGTGTACAGATGTAGAAGAGGCGATTTATATGTGCCAAGTTTAAAGAGTGGCGCTCTTCTATATACCTACCCCAATTTAGAGATGGCGTGATTGTATGTGTAGATTGTGGAAGGTGGCTTATTTATTTATTTTTATTTGTTTAACTCTTTTATTGCAAATACAAACTGGCGGGCTTATTACCAGGCGACAATCTCTTCCAACCAACCAGGCAAAAGTAAATTAAGCAAGTTCAAATTATTATCCATCCCCACGAAATCCATAAACACACACGTGAGCACATGCCCACGAACCCCACAAAGACGGACAATCACCCGAACATTATTTTTCATTATTAAGTGAGATATCATCAATCAAAAGAAAATGAAGGAATGGTGGAGAGGAAAGGAAAATAAAAATCAGGAATGAAACACGTTATTTAACTGACTAGAAATTAAAGAGTTTTTACAGTCGCTTCTTAAAGCATGCCAAGGACGGAGCGAATCTTTTATTGGTTTGTAACTGATTCCAGAGTCTCACTGCATGGACAGTAAAGGATGACGTAAAAAAAAGGAGCAGTGAACTGGAAAGGCCAATAAACAATATCTGTTTGAGCGTAGCGGTCATCCATGATTGGAAAGACGCTGAAAATTTTCGGCGAAATAAGAGGGGGCGGCGGGACAGTTAAGGATAATATACAATACCGACAGTATGTGAATTTGACATATATTTCTAACATTCAACAAGTTCAAAACCTTCTGGTATGAAGTTAATAAAAAATAGGAATGAAACATGTTATTTTACTGACTAGAAATTAAGAGGGCTTTCAGTCGTTTCTTAAAGCATGCCAAGGACGGAGCGAGTCTTATATTGGTTTGTAACTGATTCCAGAGTCTCACTGCCTAGACAGTAAAGGATGACGTAAAAATAAGGAGCGGTGAACTGGAAAGGCCAATAAACAATCTCTGTTTGAGCGCAGCGCTAATCTATGATTGGAAAGACGCTGAAAATTTTCGACGAGATACGAGGGTGGCTTAGTGATATACGAGTATGTGAAAAAAATTTGCTATGTCACTAAAAGGAGATGTAATGTTTTTTATTCGCTTTTTGAAGCACGATACCGATTGTACGAGTCGTATAGTATATTAGTTGGTATTGAAGGTACACGAACGCGTGAAAATGCACTGGACTTCCTTGCAGAAATCCTGCACTGTGCCACTCCCCTTGAATAACACAGGATTTTATTCTGCATAGTATACAGGGCAACAAGGATACCTATGACTTGGGTTATATCCATTCTTTCAAAAAGAGAAAAAAAACATGCCTGTGCGCTTCGTCATCATCTCACTTGGATGTCCAATAGAATGCGGTGTTGGCGGTGAGTTTGTTGGTATACAAAGGCTTACCCAGTTAAAAAATCTCCACAATACAACTTCGCTTTCCAACATTGACATTGGAATGGAGAGGGGATCCCCTACTACGAGGCCCAGCGAATCCTTGGAAACCGATATTGTCCAATTTTTTTTTGGTTTGAGGACTTGCCTTTGTCCTACAGGGTAGGTTTTTCCTTGTATAATAATATATCCCGACATGATTTCTATCCTCCACACCCCGCGCCCGCCGGCTCACCTAACAATATTTACCACCCCGGTTTGACACGCCACGCTCCTCGCGCCTTGTTTATTCTACGGTGATTTACTTGTGCAAATATTTTCCCTTGTTATTTCGCTTACGGCATTCTACTCGACAACCCTAACGTGGCTCTAATATTTCCTTTAGGAAAATCATAATACTTTACTCACTCTTTTCTTATGTATGATATGTAGTTTATTTTTCTGTTAAAAATGCCTTTGGTTCAATTTTATTTTTCTGTTTAAAATGCCTTTTGTTCAATTTTATTTTTCTGTTAAAAATGCCTTTTGTTCAATTTTATTTTTCTGTTAAAAATGCATTTTGCTCAATTTTATTTGATTTTTTTTTTTTCATTAGTATTCAATCTTAGCAAAAACGACAATACTCAATAGTTTGTTGTAGCCGAACTTGGTGTATTGAAGTAAAACTTGGACTTGGCAGATATAGTAAATGATAAGAGTAAGATTAATGCCGTGGAGATACCTGTACTGAGGAAAAATTGTGAAGTGTCAATGTTTGAAAGAAGGCGGAATGAAGACATCAGAAATGAATGCATGGATAAAATAGATATTTTAAGTAAGATGAATAAAATAAGCTTTAAGATGGTTTGGACATGCGGAGAGAATGAATAATGAAAGAATGACTTAGCAAATATACAAGACAGAAGTGCAAGGTGTGTGTAGAAGAGGAAGACCGAGAAAAATATGGCTGGACCAAATATGCTGGATTTTGAGAGAAAGGAAGATTTATAGGATTGTGCATGACGAGATGCATACATGTGTAGGAGCGAGAGTTGTATGCTTGGATAGAAAAATTTGGAGATGTGTTGTCTCTGCCTTCCCCACAACGGGAATGAATTCCCACTGCCCGTGGCGAGTATTTCAATCTGTCTAGTAAGTGTTGTCGTGTTTATTCTTTACCAGAGATGTCTTCAAGTACTATACAGTGCGTTAAGGGGTGACTCACGTGTTACATATCGTCGTTGTTAAGGAAAAAGTCAATAATTGCATTTTAGACTTAATGGAGAAAAACGATTATTTTCTCTATAAAATCCAAAATACTGGTTTCAATGAAAATATTAACCTTGTTTGATTTATTGTATTGGCCTACGTGTTTATGTGTAGAAAAAAACTGTTTAGATACTGGAAAGATGTAGAAAAGAAGTTTTAACACTTAAGGATTTTTTCCTTACAGATGAAATATGTGAGGAAGATCACTTAATGATTTTTTCCTTACATATGAAATATGTGAGGAAGATCACTTAATGATTTTTTCCTTACATATGAAATATGTGAGGAAGATCACTTAATGATTTTTTCCTTACATATGAAATATGTGAGGAAGATCACTTCATGATTTTTTCCTTACAGATTAAGTATGTGAGGAAGATCACTTAATGATTTTTTCCTTACATATGAAATATGTGAGGAAGATCACTTAATGATTTTTTCCTTACATATGAAATATGTGAGGAAGATCACTTAATGATTTTTTCCTTACAGATCAAATATGTGAGGAAGATCACTTAATGATTTTTTCCTTACATATGAAATATGTGAGGAAGATCACTCAATGATTTTTTCCTTACAGATGAAATATGTGAGGCAGATTACTTAATGATTTTTTACACAATTAATTTTAATTTTTCTTGAGAGGTTTTGAGGGTTCTGCACAGTAAAATTAAGCATTCAATTGAACAACTTTATAAACGAAAATAGTATAATGTAAAATAATAAGTATTTTTTTATAAATACAATGTTTAATCACCACAATCGCTGGATGAATCACTAATAGTTTCTTTATCATCAGCTGGTGGAGATGCGTACCAGCTGTCAAATTCTTCCAGTACCACTCCTGAAGAACACAATTTTAACAAATCCTTCTTTTTTGCATTTGCGATTGGCAACATTTAGTCATACAATTCGACAAGAAGAGTGTTACCCGTACCAGCTGCTGTTCTATGTGCTCTGCCTCGGCCTCGGCCGGTTACGATTATTTTTGTATATGCACCGTTATGTTATGTTATGCTCATATTTGTATGGAATTTTTTTGGATTCGCTTTTTCATATTTCAGACATTTTATCTTTAACCAATTGACTTTTTCACCTTCCTCATCAATGCTGCATTCGATTAATTTCTTCGACGTAAATGGTTGTGGTATATATGAACGGTTTCCTCATTTTTATCACTAATTGTTTTATACTTGATGCAGATAGAACGTAAGTCCTTTTTAGGTTTAAAAAAGGAATAATTATAATTGTTGCAAAAATAGTTTCTGTAAGTTGATTGAGAAACGCGTTTTGAATTATTTTTCTCGGATAATTCCTTATATAAGCCATACGTTTTCAAAATAGACAAATGTTTAGCAAGATACAGTTTTTTTCTTGATTTTCGCACGTAGTTTTTTTTTTTTTTTTTTTTTTTTTTTTTTTTTTTTTTTTTTTTTTTTTTATCCACTTTGCACGGATTTCTCCTGTTACACAAAGAGGGTTTGCTTCTAGCGTTAGCTTATTCGTTAGTGCGATTCCATCACAGGAAAACTTTCAATGTGTTCCTTTAATTGCCGCAAAATTATCTCAGAATGTTGATATCCCGGAGCACTGTTTCCACGATTGTCTTTTCCTGAAAATAAAAAAGAGTTAGCATTCAAAAAGGGTGGTATACAAATTATTACTGTACTAAAGGAAACTTTTTCTGATACGACTATTTCTCATATCTGACGATCTTATTGGCCTAGTTGGTAATATGCTTGTCTTCCAACCTGGAGGTTGCGATTCCGTTTCTCGTTGAAAACAGTTTTTTTTTTCAAAAAAAAAAAAAAAGATTAATATTTGGTTTAGCTTTACTTAAAACCTCTTTCTTCCACACTTTCTGATAAGTTAGAAGATATTTCTACATAGCAATATGCCCCCTACATGGAACGACAGTGTAATACGAGTACAATACATTATTTGTAAATGTTTCTAGCTATCCTAATTCGACCAGCAGAAGTTTCACTTTCGTCTACATATATGTTAATAAAAACTTTCCATCTATATACAATTTAACAGTTTAATCAACTTTTGAAGTTTCCAACTGACATTTCAGACATGTTGTATTTTATATTCTTGCGAAGCCTTCGAATATTACGTAAGATCTTCTGCAGGGACGGTCAGTTCTTCTGGCGACCAGTTTTTGCCAACATCGTGTCAGCGACCACTGCAGCTTTCCTTATTTGGTCTAGCACTTGAGTACCGTTCGTTGCATTAGACAACCGTGTGGCTTCGACGTCTTGGATACCATCGGGTCAATAGCATTCTTAAAAGAAATAAGAAAAAATCAATCGAAAGGCTTTGTTTTATTTTACGTTATGTTTATTTTTTTAAATCGGTTGTTTCTTATATTTATTGTGACGGTATCTACCTTTTAATTAACACTATTGTCTTAAGTATCATCAACACCATGACGCATTGTCCTATTGAGTTAGGCAATGAGATTTTAACTCCACTTTATTCTACCCTGGCGCATATATGTCGATTCTGGCACTTCCTTGATTGCATACTCTTCTTATATAGGGTGTTAACATAAGTTGTGTCCGTTTTTTTCAAATTTAAAAATGAGCACCAAAAGTAAAACAAAATGGTAAACGTTATACGTCATTCGAAAGAACATGTTCTGCTCTACAAGATATTGTGTTTGCTTTTACGTTACATATATTATTTTATTTGATTACGAGCCTTCAAAATGGAATGTCAAGTAGACGAAAGTGAGCATTTTCGACACCTCCTTCTGTTCGCGTTCAATCGAGGGAATAAAGTTGCCGAAGCTGCTCGCGATATTTACGAAGTGTACAGTGGAGATGCTATGAATTGAAGGACAGCTCGTCGATGGTTTTTGCATTTCAAAAATGGTAATTTCGACCTGAAAGACATGGAGCGTTCCGGACGACCAGTGGACTTCGATGAGGACCGCTTAAACCATATTATTCATGAAGATCCCCTTCAAACCACCGTAGAATTGGCTGAACAGATGAATTGTAGTCACATGACTGTACATCGCCATTTTAAATCAATGGGAAAAGTCCAGAAGTTCGGCGCTTGGGTTCCACATGTTTTGAATGAAAACAACAAAAATCAGCGTTCGACAATTGAACGCGAACAGAAGGAGGTGTCGAAAATGCTCACTTTTGTCTACTTGACATTCCATTTTGAAGTCTTGTAATCAAATAAAATAATATATGTAACGTAAAGGCTAACACAATATCTTGTAGAGCAGAAAATTTTCTTTCGAATGACGTATAACCTTTACTATTTTGTTTTACTTTTGGTGCTCATTTTTAAATTTGTAAAAAACGGACACAACTTATGTTAACACCTTATATATTAAATTTATATAACGAAGAGACACTTGGCTTAAATTAAAGAAAAGCATATCAAATGACATATATATTGTAATAATTATTTGTTAAAAAAAATCATCTGTCATACAAATATAATTTAAGTGGTATGTGGTTGCATACATACCGTTACGCCTTTTCTATGCTGGGGTAGGCAGAGAGGACAGAGTTCCAGAATTTTCTATCTCGAAACTCATATTTAACTACTTCCAAATGAAATGCCTTTTCATAGTTTGCACGATTTCACTCTTACATTTTCCTTCAAAATATAATTATTTTGTTTTACTTTTGGTGCTCGTTTTTAAATGAAAAAAAAACGGACACAACTTATGTTAACACCTAATATATAGTAAAAACTTTTCATTCTTTTCTCTTTCAGATATTGTTATATTTGGGCATACCACGTTTTTAATGAAGTTCGAAACTTCTCATAATTTATATCTCAACATCATTCTATCTTGTAAAACATCTATCGCTTCTGCCAAATCCATACATCTCATCCTGCATAATTTTATATTATAAGAGCTTTTCTCTCTTGCCTGTTTCGAATTTTATTCATTTGGTCGTACTATGTTTTTCTAGATATTGTCAAACTCCTCGTACTTTCCAAACTTCTAAATATATTACTTTTGTAAATCTTCTAGATTCATTCGTTCTACGTAACCGATCCATTTCAATACTCCTTCCTTAATCTTAAGTACAAGATCTTCTTTCAATATTTCTTACGGTATATCAGTTTGGGGGGGATGCACCTTAACCCATAAACACATATTGCAGGTTTCCCAAAAATTGATTGTGAAAATAATTAATAAACCTCCTGCTCGGTATCCCATGGCGGAGCTTTTCAGAGACTATCAGGTCCTGAACATAGCCAATTTACATCTCAAATCCATTCTCTGGCATTACCATCGAGAGGAAGGGAAGATGCAGACTCAGCAGACACACATGACACGCATGGCAACTAATGAAATGTTCACCATCCCTAGAGTTAAAAGCTCTATTGCCCAAAGGCAATATGCTTATTTGGCTCCCATTACATACAATGGCGTGCCGACTTCAATAAAGGTAAAGGTAGGAAATCCATTTCGACAGTCGATCGGAGCGTGGTTGTTATTGCGACAGGATTTTGAGTACTTGGGCTTTCAGAATGAATGACGAGTGGAAAGGATTTGTGTGAGTTCGTGAGTGTGGGTTTCTTCTTGTTGTTTTAATTTTGTATGTTTTTTTATTTGTGTTTCTGTGTATTTTTTGTTTTAATTTTAATTCTTATGATTGTGTGCGGCATATTGTGGGATGAATATTTTTGGTCTTTCTGGAGTGATGATGTGTGAGCAGTTGAATCTCGCAAGATGTTTCCAGTTGTAGTCGAGTGTCACTGTTTGTGAGGTTGATGAGAGTGTGCAACGGGGTTTGGTTTTTTGTGTAATCAAAAATCGGAAATAAGTATCGATTTATTTTTTCATGCTAAATATCCTCAGTGAGATACAGACAAAAGCCTAGTTTACTGGGGATACGACAAATGAAAGTCAACAAACCCAGATCCATTAAAATTGTATGTCCAAATCAAATTACCTGTTGTTTTTTCGCAAATTGTGTATATTTCTTGTCATGTATAATAATAAATAAATAAATAAATCTGCATATTTCCTTGTCTCCTAATTCCTTATTCGCATCTATGTACTTTAATTCCTTTTTGCCACATCTGATATACGCAAATCAAGGATTATGTAATTTAGATGAGTGTTAGCACAATTATGTTCAAGTGATTTTTTTACTTAAATAACTCACTTATTTTTTTCGTTTATTTAACACTTGTTGCTCTCTCTTTCAACCATTCAGACAAAAGTAAATAAAGGTCGCAAAAAATATGAAATTATTGCTAATTTGTAGTAAAATCAATATTTTTTTTTTTTTTTTTTACCTGGCGAGTTTATTGCCATGTGACAATCTCTTCCAACCAACCAGAAATATGTTTTTATAGGCCCTAAGTGTTAACCTGACTGGAATCCTATTTTAAAAAATCTGGGTTCCAGCGGGGATCGAACGCGCATCCTCCGGATCGGCAGACAAGTGTCTTACCACCAGACCACCACACTCTTTATAACAACATTAAATTGATATATAATTTAAAGTGAGATATGCTCAATAGTAAATGGAAATTGAGAACAAAACGCGTAACATGACTTACTTGGAATTAAAGTGAAGAATATCATTACAACTGTCTTAATAAAATAAATAATAAACAAGGAACATTTTATAATAGCTATACTTTGTAAGAAAACGTAACTCATGAACGCTCTGTTTTTTTATTTCTGTTAATTTGTTCCTCTAAATTAAAAAAAAGGATGTATACAATGAGGTTAAAACCAGGACGAAACAATGTATAACATGTTTTACCCGTGTATCTACCAAACTACTGAAGTATAGAAATACCACAGGCTTCTATAATCAAGTACTGAGAATCTGCCGAGAGTACTTAATGGTAGTTGAATCGGATTTGCATAATTAGTTCGTTAGACTTTAGGAAAATAATGGCAAATCTGACGGAAGAACGAATGCGATTTTTTTATCTCCACCTACATAATTAAAGCATTTTTATTAACCACTAATTAAAAAGAACGCTCAAAGATTGTTTGGGCATGCAGAACGAATGAATGAACAATTCAAATAATACAGTACAAATTTTATAGTAGAAAGCGTGGTAGAGGAAGACCAAGGAAAGTATATTTGGATCAAGCGATTGATATTTTGAAAGAAGAAAATGTAAAAGTCAGAAAAATCGTAAAAGTTATGTGATAAGGTGACGTATGTATAGTAGAAGAGGCGACAGATGTTTGTTAAGATAGGAAAGTCTGGCGTTCTCCTCTGTTGGTCCACCCCAACAGGGAACGGCGTGATGGTTGACTAACCTGCATGTTAACAACATGCTGAGCTGTGCAGATGAACATTTGTCATTGGGATTTCAATCGTTGGTATTGTTTATTGAATCCGTTATGTTCTGTATTCATTGATTCAGTTTCTTGAAAGATCAACATACACACCATCACGCAGTTTTCCTTTTGGGTTAGGCAGAGAGGCAGATCATCAAACTTTTCTATCACGACACATATATGTAGCCTCTTTTGCATCCATACACTTTCTCGTATAGCTCGTATTTATCTTCTTACATTCCTTTCTTTCAAAATATCATTTATTCAACACATTTATTGCAAATACAATCTGGCGGGCTTATTGTCAGGTGGCAATCTCTTCTAACCAATCAGTCAAAAGTAAATGAAGCAAGTTACATGATCGCAAAAAAACATTCAAATGACTATCCATCCCCATGAAATCCATTGACACATACGTGAGCATACCCTACAAACCCCACATAGACGGACTATCACCCGAACATTAATTTTCATTTAAAGTGAGATATCATCAAACAAAGGAAAAGGAAGGAAGGTATGGTCGAGAGGAAAGAAAAAAGAATCAGGAATGAAACACGTTATATTAATGACTAGAAATTAAGAGTTTTTTCAGTCGTTTCTTAAAGCATGCAAGGACGGATCATTCGCTTGTTCCAACCATACTTTTCTTGGTGTTTTTCTTCCACGCATTCAACTCACATTTAATCAATTCGTTCCACGTGTCCAAACCATCACAGATTTCTCTTTTCCATCTTACTCAAGTGCCTGAAAGTTCATCCCTATTCCTAATAACTTCATTATTTATTTTATCATACATCGTTATACCATGTATTCTTCTGTACACGTATTTCTACAGCATTTATTCGACTCCTTGCAGCATTTTTTACACGTACACGTTGCATTCCCATATCACAAAGTTGGTACTTAACATAAATACTATTGGGAACTATCAGCTTTAACTGCTCCATTGACTTTATCTCTTGTCGCTACACACCGTATAATATCGCTCGTAACTCTTCCACCACCTTAGAGATGCTGTCTATCTAGCGGAATTTTTCAACTTGCTTTAATTTTTCACTACTAACCCATACATCGCACATTACTCACCCATACATGAACTCTTAAAATAAATGATTCCTAGAATATTCCTAGAATGCTTATATACTCGTACATAAATGATCCCTAGAATTTTCTGATAAAATTTCCTTGTATTATAATTTATTTCGTTGTCCTAAATGTGTGAAGTTTTAATAAGTTCTCCTAAAATTTCTAAAAAAAGTGTCAATTCTAATTTATTTTCACATGACCAAAGGAGAAACTGAAAGCCATTATAATAATTATTTTAAGCGAATTCTACTCGTCTCATTCTTCCCAACTGTGGTAAAGGAATTTGTGATGTTTCTTCTTCACTACACTTCTTCCCCAAACGTTCATACATCTTCTTATTGTTCTCGCTAGATGTGCCGAGTTGTCCATTAGGGAAATTCTTGGGTGTATCTTTGTCAAATGGAATTGCCTTTGAATAGGATGGAAATAGTTCCATGTCGATGGAAGGCTTTATTTGGATGTTATTTGAAGTCAATCAAATTAAATATCCATACATCACACGCATTCCCATTTATGGTTTCTCATTTTTAACTTTTCCCTCTTTCCTGTTGTTTGTTTAACTCCATTTTTATTTGAAAAGCTTTTACGTTTTACATCACCGTCGTTGCTGGACCTCGTAGTCGAGGATCCCCTCGCCATTCCAACTTCAATTCAGTTGTAAAGTTGTGCCGTGGATTTTTTTGTTTATTTTTAAGTGAGTGAGCCGCTGTACACCGGCCGCACCGCTGTATTGGATCCGATGGCAAAGCGAAGGGAGACGATCGGAGAATTCAGATGTAACTTTATTCTGTAAACCTGTTTTCGATATTTTCTGTATCTCGGCAATCTCGTTTCTCGGCAGTCTCTCATCAAAAGTTTGAGTTGGTCGTCATCAGTGGTATTCCAGAGCAGACACCATTTTCGGGCATTGTTTAACTATTACACAATTTTTCGAACATTCAACACAGTCTTCTGGTTGTTTGGAAGAGATTGCTGCCTGGCAATAAGCCCTCCAGGTTGTTTTACAAGAAAGTGTTAAATTATTATCACACTCGATCGCTTACTGCATCATTGCCATGCACTATACATTTTTTTGTGTTGCAGTAATAAAAAAACATCAAACACCGAAAAAACACGTATTTTGTTCCATCTTCAAAACTACGCAAAAGAAACCGCTCAAGCAATTTGGGTAAAAATATGAGCGAAAAATGCGCTTAATTTTATAATAATATACATTCGACAAGCTGGAATAATGTAAGCAAAAAAAATATTATACTTACGACATATTTTCGAAAAATACGAAACTTCTTTCAGGACATCCCTATACAACATCTTCAGACATAAGATAACAAAAATATAGGATACATATTCCGGATATACTGCAAACAAAAACATAAGATACATAAAAATACACATTTCGGATACACCTTCCAGAAACAAAAAGTATAAGATGCGCTTTCCGGTCAAACCTACACAACATGTTTAAACAAAAACAAAATACACGAGTACATCAGAAAAAATGTACTCAAATCGTTTCATGCTGAGTTGAAAATAGTCTATGAAATGCCTCTACTGAATCGTTGTGCGATTGATTGAAAAATAAACAGAAGTCGCGTATATTCCCAAATTTAACAATTTTGTATTAAATTCTCTTACACTTTCCATTGTGTACTGTACAACGTTTCAGGAGTATTGCACTGTGACTTTTTGTACGACTAACAAAAATAATTTTGCAGGTAGATTGTTTTTTGACCTTATATAGACAATCGAACCTGAAAGCCTTGGGTGACAGAACTAAGCCTAGACATCATATTCCTCGTTTTTTACTAGGCAAATCATTCAGCAGTTTATTTTTTTTTTAAATACGAAAAGACAATACTTACTTTGTACACTGATAAATGGATTTGAATATTTATCTAGCGACGTATTTTTCTCTTTTCGTTTCAGTTTAACGGGCGACTCAACACGCAACACGTCAAAAGCTCTATGTTATATTCTATTATGACGATTTCCCTTCAACAAATTACAATATGAATGGTTACATATACTTCTTGACGCATAATAATGCCAAGTTTCGTAACTCGCTCCCTTACAAAGCTCTGCCGTACCACAGACCTAGATCATTTTTCACTTTAAGCACGTTAACTGGTCGTTTATCATCGCTGTACTCACGCATCGGTTTAACTGCATTCTGTAACTGAACTTTACTTTAGCTAACTTAAAACTTAAACGAATTGTTAAATTAAGTACATTAACATTTCTAGAACTTAAGAAAAAGAGTTAAATAGTGACATGAATTAAACGTGTAAAAATTTGTGTTTAGTTAAAAGGTTGGATTTAGTTAATTTATTTAACAAGAACCATTGCCGAAAACTGTTAAACAAATTATTTGTTTCAAAATATGGACAAAAACTTATATTAATAAATCATTAAATAAACACGCATGACTGGTTTGCCCAAAAAATTCAAGCTTTCTTTATCCATCAGATTAAAAAAATATTAAGAAATATCTAAGGAAACTTTGATAACACCTGTCAATCCAACACCACTTAGATAAATTATGTTAGTGAGTTTCCAAAACCCGTTATAACTCTCAATTCAGATGGGAAAATGTCTGAATATATAACTGTCAGAAAGAACACCTAGGTCCCTTGAATGTTAAGCGCTTGTTAATCATTAAACCACGTCATCGACAACATTCATACAGACATTATATCAATCATTTGTTTATAAATCATCAAAATAGTCTGGTTTTCATTTGATAATAGTTAAACACTGTTTTGGTTTATTGGAAGAGATTGCCACATCGCGAGTCATATTGAGGAATAAAGATATGGGAACAGATATCAAGTTATGCATTTATAAGACCTGTGTGCGACCTATCCTCACATATGGCATCGAAGCGAGGGCGGACACTGTCAGGACAAAATTATGCCAAGGACAACGGAATTGAGAACTCGACGCGCTATTGCTGGGAAGACTTGACGTGATCGTGTAAGGAACACCACAATCCGAGACGTCTGTGAGGTTCAAGATGTGGTTAGATGGGGACGACAGCGTCGACGATACTGGTACCAACATGTACAGAGAATGAATTCCATACATAGCTCTGCATGGGGTACCGGATGGACGGCGTCCACCAGGGAGACCCCCGAAACGATGGAGATATAGCTGGAGCTCAGCATCACAAGAGGACAATCCTGTAGTAACAGACTCTTGAGTCTTCAGAAAGTTGAAAAAAAAAAAAAAGAAAATTACCACATTGCAATAAACCTGCCAAATTGTACTGTATACATCGAAAGTGTAATACAATACTATATTGTGGGGTATGTAAAAAAAAACAAAACTCATTGTTCTAATCGACCCTTTTCTTGATTCGTCTTCAATCGTATATCTCATAATGCACAATCTTCTTTTATTTTCTTTATTATCAATGATATAACATAAACGATTTATTAACTTTAAACTGCAGATCCCAAGAACTTAGTTGGACTATGGTCTATTCTTAGAAAATTGTATTGTATTGTATTACAATTGCGTTGTCAGTACAACCTGGTGAGCTTTTTGCCATGTTACAATATCTTCTTCTCCCTGGCTCCATCCCAACTCACTGTCTGCGAATACTGTTGAGGTCAGCTCTCCTCGTCCTCAGGTTGTATGCTTTTCTGTCCCGGACTACGTCCCCCAGGCCGTGCCTCTGCATCAGGTTATCTTTTTGCACCACCCATGAATTCTTTGGTCTTCCTCTGGTTGTTATTCGAGGAAGATCCATGGAGATTGCCTGGTTCACAATGTGATCGGGTGCTCTGCTTCCAACGTGCCCATACCATCTCAATCGCCTCTCCTCCATCTTGATGTTGATGTCTGTAACACCTAGGCTTCCACGAATGCGTGAGCTTTTTATTTTGTCTCTTAGGGACACACCAGCTGACTATCTTAGCATGCGCATTTCAACAGTTTCTAGTTGCCTAGAGTAAGTAATATCTTCCAACCAACCGGCAAGGTGTAAAATAGGCCTTAAATGAAACCAGCCTGGAATCCTTTCTGAAAAAATCTGGGTTTCAACGGGAATCGAACCCGCAACCTCTGGGTTGAGAGACAAGCGTCATACCAACTAGGCCACGGAGGTCGTCAAAATTGACGAGTCTTACAATCTTTTCAGATATAAGAAACATATTTGACAAACAAGTGGGGCCTGCAAGGAATGTGTCATGTTACACGTTCCTTGCAGGCCCCACTTGGAAAAATGTATTGTTTCATTGTGAAGCGTTTGCATGTAATTATTTGAACAACTCTTGCATAACAAGTCTGCACAGATTGGGCAATCAATATAGGAATTGTTTAGATTTTTATGTTACTTTGATTACTTACAGGACTAAAGTGAAGAAGAAATTGTTATTACCGAGATTAATTCATCAAATTGTATATGTTTGCTTTGTTGTGTTGTTCGTCTTATATAATTTTTTTTTCGATTGTATAACATAACACTAGGCCCAATTTATTTGATGTTGTTTGTTTTTTTTTCGATTGTATAACATAACACTAGGCCCAATTTATTTGATGTTGTTTGTTTTTTCGATTGTATAACATAACACTAGGCCCAATTTATTTTGATGTTGTTTGTTTTTCGATTGTATAACATAACACTAGGCCCAATTTATTTGATGTTGTTTGGTTTTTCGATTGTATAACATAACACTAGGCCCAATTTATTTTGATGTTTGTTTTTTCGATTGTATAACATAACACTAGGCCCAATTTATTTGATGTTGTTTGTTTTTTTTTTCGATTGTATAACATAACACTAGGCCCAATTTATTTTGATGTTGTTTGTTTTTTCGATTGTATAACATAACACTAGGCCCAATTTATTTGATGTTGTTTGTTTTTTCGATTGTATAACATAACACTAGGCCCAATTTATTTGATGTTGTTTGTTTTTTAAATCTTTTGCATCAAAAAGGTTATTTGACTGTCGTAATAAAATTTAAAAAAATACAATTTTAGTGGAAAGTGGAAAATAACAGTTTTAGTGGAAAGGCGAATCGATGGGTACATTTTTTTTTCAATTTCGAGAACCACTTAACAAGGGAAGATCTATTACAAAACTGTCTCATTCCTTAATCATAAATTACAAATATTTATTCTTAATACTCAGCATTAACGTCCTTACACATACTTGAATCCCAAATTATCACACACACATTTACCTACCAAATCATAATCTCAACAACACCATTTACATTATGTACAACGATTTTGTTGTGCCTCTCAATTCATTATTTCGAAAGTCTTGTCATTATAAAGAAAACTTTTTACAAAATAATTTATTACCTCTCTTGAAAATAATTATTTATGACGTGTTAATAATGTATCTTTTAAAACATACCATACAAACAGTTTAAATTATACAAAGTTTCCAAACAGAAGTTCGCTGAATACATGTAAAATAAAAATTTCGCTAATGAATGCCAATTGCTGCACATGTCCATACCATCGAATAGTTCGCTGAACTCTATTCTTACAGTAAACATGGTGCCAGCAGGTTAACCCATTGGCATCCGAATTTATGTTTAATAGGGACATATTTATTTTTATCAAAAAAAATGTCTTTCTGAATCTTTCCAATCAATGTTTTGAGAATTTATTTTATTATTCTTGGTGTTTGAGATATATTTTGATGAATACGTTGCGTTTTATATCTTATTTTGTAGAAATTATTTAGTCGTGCAGTATGCAAATTATTATATTGTAATAATGCTTTCGTTGTATACAGTACAGCCTAGCAGGTTTGTTGCTATGTGATAAACTTTTCCAAACAACCAGAAAAGTGGTAAAACATATCTGAAGTAATAACCAGACTGGAATCTTTTTAAAACATCTGGGTACCAACGGGAGTTGATCGCAACCCCCTGGCTTACCAACTAGGCCACGATGGTTGTACAGATCTGAAACACTACGTAAAAGAAAAATATTTAAAAAAATACTTTTATATTTTATTGTCATTTGTTTTATCAAACACTGTTTATCTCATTTTATGTAAAGGTATAACCCTACCGGTTTCAAGGTTTTCACCTCATCATCAGGAGAGCACAAACAGGGCCTTGTCTGTGCTCCCCTGATGATGAGGTGAAAGCTTTGAAACCGGTAGGGTTAAACCGTTACATAAAGTGGAATAAACAGTGTTTGATAAAAACAAATCACAATGTCTTTAAACCTCCACAATGTTAATGCCTTGTCTATAAATAACGAACTACAAAGAAATCTTTGAAGATTTCTTTGTAGTTTGTTTTCCTGCGGTTGTCTTACCAGATATACTCGTATTTTTCATTAGACCATAAGATTAGGTACCCCTCATCTGCATATATTCAGAAAAACATATTTGTTTAGAAAACTTACAAAGTAAAGGCGAACTACCAAGACACTTTTGTAGTATATTACTTAAAGTTAAGGCATTAACATTGTGGAGGTTTAAAGACATTGTAATTTGTTTTTATCAAACACTGTTTATTCCACTTTATGTAACGGTTTAACCCTACCGGTTTCAAAGCTTTCACCTCATCATCAGGGATCACAAACAAGACTTAGCTCCCCTACAATCGAGAAATTTAGTATTGTCTTGTATAACAATTTTGCTGTATACACTAACCTTGCCGTGTATCAATCTTTTTCGTATAACTAGAAAGTTGTCCAAGAGGCTTTGAGAGAATATCATACTAGAATTTTTTTTATAGTGCGCACCAATGAAAATCAATCCTTTTTTGATAACGGGCGCCTTACTACGGGCTTTTATAACATAAAGATCATTAAAAACAGATATCCCGCGATCGATTATTGGTGGATAATGGACTGTTTTGACTATCATACCGTTTTTATCTAAGTAAATTGTTCTAGATGATATTGTATTACACTTTCTTCGTGTAAAATATGATTTGTCGTTTTTATTGCCACATTACAATCTCTTCCAACCAACCTGAGACTGGATACTCGCTCTTTATGGTTGCGTTGGGGTTGCTAAAATGGCGCATTAGACGATAGAAGGGTGGGACAGCGTGATGATAAACCTAGAAACCTCAGACGTCATTCAATGAGGTGGTCTTGTGAAGGATATAAAAGCATGGAGAGAGATGGTCATCCGACTAACGGCCCTTGTTGCAACACCTCAAGTGGCACGTGTTATGAAATAGCTCATTTAAGACATTCGTTTTTGTTAAGGGTTTTTGTTCGGAATAATACGATGCTAATGGGTTGAGTGTGGTATGCGCTATACGTATTTCCGTGCATGTTATATTGGATAGTCCATTGTTGAAGCATGGTTAACTCTTGTACTGTTCTGTGTTCCTGGTAGGTCCTCTACACCGGTATTACTTGTACTTCCTCTGGTACGATTGTTCGCTTTATACTTTGGATATGTGACTTCAGAGCTTTTTAAACATTCAAGAATACATTTGTTATATTCAATGTGTATGCGTTTTCAGCACTATTCGTGTTTCAGGAAGTATCGTTCATTATCTACCAAACCTTATCTCACGATGACCTCTAGTAAGACGCCTGTGTTCCGACTAGGCAATTACTGGTTAGTGTTCAGTTGGTATCTAATTTTTTTTAAAACCATTACAGTTTTGTGCTGCGATTGGAAATAAGTAAATGGGGCACTAAAATATATATTCTCAATAGATGATAGTCCACAACACTCTTCTTCGCAACGTGTTGTTTGTTCTATTTGAAAGTCGTCCTTTGAAGTACATTTCATTGATGAAGTGACTCATTTAAGTATCTGGGTTCACTCATTCACAAGGACGGAGGGTGCGCCGCGGATGTTGACCATAGAATAAGTGTAGGATGGATGAAATTCAGATCGGTAACAAGAGTCTTGTGTGACCCAAAAATGCCTATAAAACTGAAAGGGAAGGTATACCAGACTGTCGTTAGACCCGCAATTATGTATGGCTCAGAATGCTGAACTATGTACAGCTTCTTCTCTAGGCAATTTGAAACAGCAGAAATGCGAATGCTTAGGTGGTTGGCAGGAGTATCACTGAAAGATAAAATTAAGAGCTCACGCATTCGTGGTAGCCTAGGAGTCACTGACATGAATAGTACGCGGGAAGAGCGACAGCTGAGATGGTACGGGCACATAAGACGGAGACCACCAGACCATACTGTAAATCAGGCAATGTCTGTGAATCTTCCTCGACAGCCGTCCAGAGGAAGACCAAAGAACTCCTGGATGACTCAATGCTCCAAAATCCTGCAGAGAAACGGCCTAGATGAAAGCGACACCCAGAACCGAAGAATATACAGGCTGAGAACGAGAAGAGACGACCCCAACAGCCTACCTAGGCAATGAGTTGGGACAGTGCCAGGAAGAAGAAGAAGTACATTTCATGGATGAGATATATTACGCAGAGACTCGTTTAAAAGAAATTGAAAAAAAAAACACGACCAAGTTACAGTTACGCGGAGATTCGTAGAAAGAAGATATTGGGATAAATTTGAATGTCCTTTAAGGTATTCATGGAGCTTCTCTGGTTGAATGTTCCCAAAATTATAAAAATAAAACTGTGTCTAATGGTATTGAAAGCCTTAAGTAGTACAGTGGTGTATTATATAACTCAATTGTATGTTAAGCATTTTCACATCTTAAAAGAAATTGTCATTTATGTTATGTATGTATAAAACACTTGAAAACAAAACCCACTAAATCCCTTTAAATAAATACCTTATTTATAATTTCATTGTATCAAACTAAGAGGGAACATGTCAGTAAAGAAAGGTCAGAGCTATTAAATGTCTCCATAAACAAGTAATGATTGATGTGCCTTTACAGCATCTGTCAAAAGACACAACAAAAAGTTATGGTGGCTGCGATCAGACAGATATTGCCTCCACTTCCTTATGTGGAGAGAAGTCAGAAGTGTAAGGAGACTTCGGTATGTCTTCTATACTTACAACACAACAGTATTATGAACCACTTGAGCGCTTTCCGCAGAGATATTAAAAAAGTATCAATACGAACATTTTGTATCATAGTATAAATAGGCCGAAACCCATACGATTATTGTCGTCAAAGAAAGAATACGAGAATTGTTCAACTTTTATAGTATAAGTCATATTTTGACCTGATTGGAATCCTTTTTAAAAACATCAGGATATCAAACACGCAACGGGTTGAAAGATTCTTTCCGACTAAGCCACTGATGTCTCCAACTTTTATAAGTCATATTTTTCACTTTACTTACCGACTAAGCCACTGATGTCTTCAACTTTTATATGTCATATTTTTCACTTTACTTACCGACTAAGCCACTGATGTCTTCAACTTTTATAAGTCATATTTTTCACTTTACTTACCGACTAAGCCACTGATGTCTCCAACTTTTATAAGTCATATTTTTCACTTTACTTACCGACTAAGCCACTGATGTCTTCAACTTTTATAAGTCATATTTTTCACTTTACTTACCGACTAAGCCACTGATGTCTTCAACTTTTATAAGTCATATTTTTCACTTTACTTACCGACTAAGCCACTGATGTCTTCAACTTTTATAAGTCATATTTTTCACTTTACTTACCGACTGAGCCACTGATGTCTTCAACTTTTATAAGTCATATTTTTCACTTTACTTACCGACTAAGCCACTGATGTCTTCAACTTTTATAAGTCGTATTTTTCACTTTACTTACCGACTAAGCCACTGATGTCTTCAACTTTTATAAGTCATATTTTTCACTTTACTTACCGACTAAGCCACTGATGTCTTCAACTTTTATAAGTCATATTTTTCACTTTACTTACCGACTAAGCCACTGATGTCTTCAACTTTTATATGTCATATTTTTCACTTTACTTACCGACTAAGCCACTGATGTCTTCAACTTTTATATGTCATATTTTTCACTTTACTTACCGACTAAGCCACTGATGTCTTCAACTTTTATAAGTCATATTTTTCACTTAATCTGATCCATTTGATCTAGTCACATTTTTCTCGATCTTCGTCTTTTTCATATTTCAAATATACTCATGATGTGCCGTGAAATAGTCTGCCTCTAAGTGTTAGAGATATAGGTGACGTGTGCATCTTTAGGAAGCACTTGAATACAACCCTTTTTAGGAAGTCTTATCAAAATTTATGATTTCATATGAACGCTATACTCCACTTAAAGCAGAATGTGCTATATAAATGGTAATTTTATTAATTTTTATCAAAGGTTTCGGCTTTAACTTTGTGGAACTCCATATCAGAATATTTAACAATACATAACTTTTTTGTTTCTACCTCTATCCCAGCTGAATGGTCCCGGTTTTTAATTGGAGTGGTTCTTCGATCAGACTGGTGTCATGTTACTTTGGACCACCCACATAAAGAGCGTATGTGGTCTATTGACGCAAAGATTTCAATTTTAATAAATAAATTGAAAATTTTCGTACATTTTTTTAATTCGACAATATTTATGCTGACCTAACCGAGATTATTGCATCTGAAGAGAGCCTCGTAATATGAGGTACAAACACATGTAGCTAGGATTAATGTAATTAGTGGAATTACAAAGTAATTCGTTAAGTTTTTTTTTTTACACTTTTGATTTTTTTATATGCGTGTTTCATATAATGATTAATTATATTTTTATATGCGTGTTTCATATAATGATTAATTTTATTTTTATATGCGTGTCTCATATAATGATGAACTCCGTGGCCTGGTGGTAAGACAGTTGTCTGCCGATCCGGAGGTTGCGGGTTCGATCCCCGCTGGAACCCAGATTTTTTTAAATATGATTTCAGTCTGGTTAACACTTAGGGCCTATAAAAACATCTTTCTGTTGGATTGGAAGAGATTGCCACATGGCAATAAATTCGCCAGGTTAAAAAAATATTATATTTTTATGTGCGTGTTTCATATAATGATTAATTTTATTTTTATATGCGTGTTTCATATAATGATTAATTATATTTTTCTTCTTCATTAAAAAGCGTTCAAAGAAAAATGATACATTTTTCCTTGTTAAAATGTCGTTTTATTATTTTATTACCTAAAAATGTGTTAAAAAGGTTGGTTCCTTCTTGCATATATACGACTAAACGTGTCTTCTTATTTGAATTAAGTAATAAAAGCTATTGGCAACTTCAATAGATGTTGCCTGTGGTAATGTTTTTACATGCATATCACCGTTCCCAAATCCCACCCATTTCGCTCGGTTTCTCCCTCCTGCTATACCACTAATGTGATGAAGGATCGGATTTGTCCATTGTAGTCACGTTCTGAGCTCCGTCTGCCTGGAGACGGGAGACTGCGATAGCAGGAACCGGTGGATGCAAGCAGATCTCCATTTGTTCTTCTCTACGTGGCCCTTGATTTATACTTATGTTAACAGTTGTTGATATGGTCTGTGTGTTTAATAAAATGAAACTGAACAAGTACTATATTATACACCTAAAGATACTTGTCTTGATAATTCTTAATTTACGCTAAGTAACAATTTTTTCGGTTTTTTAGTAAGATGAAAATTTTTTATTTCAAAGTTTCGTTCCTGATTTACTTTTCCTCTACACCACCATTTCCTTTTTCTTTGATTGATGATATTTCACCTTTATTTTAATTATCTTTAATGTTCATGAATTTCGTTAAGTTGAATAATGATCTGAATATTTTTTGCTACCAATGTTACTTCTTTTAATTATTTTTGTTTTGTTGATTGGGAGAGATTGACCGTCTGACAATATTTATTATTCGCTAAACTGTTGTATTCTGCGATGATAATCTAAACTTGAAACTTCGACAGCGGCTAGTCAAATGCTACCTTTGGTCAGTGTTATTGCATGGAGTGGAATCATGGACCCTCAAAGTTGGTAGTATGAACCGACTGGAAGCATTCGAAATGTGGATGCACCGGAAAATGCTACGGATACCCTGGACGGATATGGTCAGCAACACGAGGGTTCTTCAATGAGTCAAAGTTGATAGAGAGCTGCTGAAATATTAAAATCCGAAATGTGTCCTATTTGGGTCATGTACTCGTACTTAGAGGAGCAAAGTACAAACTAATGCACCTGATTATCCAAGGCAAAATAGAGGGCTGAAGAGGTGTTGGCAGGAGGCAAATCTCCTGGCTCCGCAATATATGATACGTGATTGGACTGGTATGAGGAGAGTTGAGGATCTTTTTCGGGCTACCGGGGACAAAGATGCCTACTCTCAAGTGATATTCAACGTTGGGGTACCTGACATGACACTGGGAAGAAGAAGAATACTTTTATTACGAAGTGTTACGTAAATAAATAAATAAGTTGAACGCTTTGATGAGATTATTTCTGTGTGTAGAAAGAATGAATGAAGAAAGGCTAACTAAATAATTATAAGGAAAGTCGGGCGTTCTGTCCTCCCCCTACTGCGAAAGGGAAATGACGTGATTGTATCTATGTATGTATGTATTTTACGGTACATCAATTAATGTTGATATAAAATACAAAGTAATTGACAAAATACAAAGACCTCCGTGGCCTACTTGATAAGACGTCCGTATTCTAACCCAGGGATTGTAGATTTGTTTCCCATTGGTACCCGGATTTAAAAAAGAGGTCGCTGTCTGGGTTTCACTTCAGATCTGTTTAATATAACATATATCTGGTTAGTTGGAAGTCATCAACAGATGGCAATAAACATTCCAGGTTTTACTGTATACAATAATAGTGTAATAAAACATTACAACGTTTGTCACATTTACTTAGACCTAGAAAGCAATACATGAATTTATTTCTCTGGCGTTGTTTCCTTCTTAAAATCACTCGCAACTGTGCTTCTATTGTTAAATGTGGTATAAGTGTTACATGTCTCGGCTCTTTCATAAATAATGTTTAATAATTAATATTCTTTAATTTATCCCCGCGACACCTGTTTCTACTTGCTTTATCGAAGCTTCAATCAGGAAAAAAGAGTTCTAGATTATACCTAAGGTCTCTGTGACATACCTATAAAGGGTCTTTCGAATTGAGCGGTTTTTTCAATTCTAAGTTTTTAAATTCTTTTCATCGACCATTAAAAAATATTAAAAGACTAATTACTCAAATTATAATTTTGAGTGCGCATAAATATGAAAACAAATTGAGCGGTTTTTTTTTAATTCAAATTTTTTAAATTCTTGAATAAAGCACACAATTTGCTATGATTTCAAAAAATTTTTTATTGCTCATTGAAGTATAATGTATGACATTTAAACACAAAAAACAATATCCGCCAAATGTCCACCTCTTGCAGCTCCACAGATGTCCACTCTTTTGTCAACATTTTCGATGACATTTTAGCATAATTGCAGTTCTAACTCACCATTAACGCGAATAATTTCGTCCTTCAGCTCAGGCATTGATCGGGGGTCATTCTTATAGACCTGGCTTTTCACGTAACCCCAGAGAAAATAGTTCAACGGTTCAACCGATCAAATGATCTAGGTGGCCAATTAATATCACATTACAATACATAAAATAATTCGACAGATTACAATACATAAAATAATTCAACAATTATAACGGTTTGTTGTACTGTATACGACTCCATTTTTATTAATGTCATACATTACACTTCTCAAATATCACAAGACCCAGACAATTTCGCGGCGCCATCTGTGTTTTATCAAAGAATTTAAAAAACCGCTCAATTTGAAAGAACCTTTACAACAAAAGCATTCCGCCTGAATATATCCTTAACATAGGAGTAAGAAACAAGGGTCGCGAGGATGTATGTAATTAGTGGAATAACAAAGTAATGTATCACTTAATACTTTAATGTGGAGTTCCACAAAAGAAATTCCCGAAACCTTTAATAAACTCTGTCATGGAGTTTGTGTAGCCCTATATTATTAAGGGCTTTAACACAGCTGTTCTCTTGACAGGTGTCTGACCTACTAGGCCACAGAGATCGTCTTGAAAAAGGTCTCGTGACACCAAGAAGGTCTCATGACATCGTTCAAACAACATACATACATTAATACTACTACTTCGTTTTCCTGTCGGATTGGCAGAGAAGAAAAAGCACCAAACTGTCCTATCGTGACACACATATTTTGCCTCTTCTGCATCCATTCAACTTCTCATACAACTCCAACGATTTTTCTAAATATTAAGATATCCTTCTTTCAAAATATCATTCACTTCATACTTCCTTTGGTTTTCCTCTACCGTGCCGTCCATTCACATTTACAGTATACCACATTTAGTTTGTTAGTCTTTCTTTTTTTTACCCGTTCTACATTTTCGAGTACTATTCTTAGTCTTTCTTACTACATATGTCTTAAGTTCACCATCCCTATTTAATTCATTCCGTATTTTGATATGTATTGTCGCTCCACGTAATCTTCGTAGTGCACACATTTCTACAGTCTTTCAGTCTCTTTCCACGTCCATGTTTCAATTCCATATATCAAAGTTGCCACTAAAATACTCTTGTTGACTATCATTTAAGCAAGATACTGTTCCGTTCAAATACGAGTATATATGTGTTTTAGTGCCCCATTGTTTTTATTTACTATTGCTACCCGCCGTTTGATTTCCCTATTAATTATTGTAACTATTTATTCTGATATGTCTGATTCACAAATTTCTAAATTCCAGTTCTCTTTCAATGCAGCTGCTTGGCTGATATATGGCGGCCATAAATATTGCCTAATTGGTCCACTTCTAAAAGTCTTAACTGGCTTCAGTGTCGCGAACGGATCTATTTCAAACGTTTTCTTTTTGTATTCAAGTCCCCTTAATGTATGTTTCTAATCTGTGTCAGGGATGTTCCTTTTTTCCCCTCACTTGGCGAGTTTATTGCCATGTGGAAATCTCTTCCAACCAACCAGAAAGATGTTTTTAATGGGCACTAATTGAAAACCAGACTGAAATTCCATTTAAAAAAATCTGGATTTCAGCGGGGATCGAACCCGCAACCTCCGGATTGGCAGACAAGCGTCTTACCACCAGGCCACGGAGGTCCTTCGTAGAGAAGTGAATCTTAGAGGTAGATTTATTTTTCATCTAATAAATTGGTAATCAATCCAATAGAGTGGGATATTATGATAGAGCTTTCACAATTGCTAGTCCTATGGCGTGGAATGGTCCGTCTCCTAGTGTTAGAGATATGGGTGGCACGTGCAGCTATAGGAAGCACTTAAAGACTCCTTTTTAGGAGGTCTTATCAAAATTGATGAGTGTATTCCAGTGGTGGGCAAATGCGGCACCGAGAGCCGCATGCGGCTCTTCGTTGTGTTAACTGCGGCTCCCAATGTCTCTTATAAATATATAGATTCTTTCTTTCCCCATTATACTTGTATTTTCGCAATTTTCCTTTCTAAATGTTCTAAGTGACAAGATGCGCATGTATGAATGTAACTGTCAAAGACGCAAGTATTGGTGTATACGTGTGTGCTGTGATTTAAATGTGTAGGGTGCGCGCATATCTCCTGCCTCTTTATGTGCGCAAACCACACAAACCGTATTCTGCGATATTTTTATATTTTCTTATATGTGTATTTTTTATACTTTATGTAGCAATTAAGATTTGTGTAGAATATGTAATAAATTAGAATAAGTGTATTTAATACTACGTGAGAACGTGACTATGGTGTGGCTCTTTATATACATATATGAAAACTCAGAATGTGGATCTCGTTGACTTCATGTTGGAGCGCCCTCGAGGAGAGTTTGCTCTTTAAACGGTGCTATATTAATTGTCCTTTTAATATTATCTGAAAAAATACTGACTAGATAGCAGAATTCCTGTACTTCGTGTATTCTTTTATTACTCACCCATACATATATCGCATATATCAAAAATAATCTTAAATCTTACATAACACAAACATTCTTATTCTTTCACGCCATTTATCCGTCAATCGGAGAAATCACCTTCGCGAAATTTCCTTCACATTCTCAGTGCAGCTCTCAAAAATCAATCCAATTGCATCTTATTTGTATGCGAACAAGCGCCCCAATGCGGTGCTTTACATTGTGGTTTGAATCCCGGCTATTTATTTGTCACAAACGGTTCGTGCCGCCGATGGCTTGTCGGATTTGCACCGTTCAGTTCGTTCACTCTGGAACCGAATTTTATTCGGCCTCAATTCTCATTCGTTTCTACATTTCCTCTCCATGTATGCGAATTTCAACGGGTTCCCGATAACAGGGAATTCACTGCCTTTATCGTTCGTATTATTTTTTGTTTCGTCGACGTGAATTTTATGTGTGAATTTAGCTATTTTTTTAGTAGGGAAACAATTGATTTTTTACGAATTTATTTTATTCATATGGTTTAATATGATAAGATGGAAATGTCTATGAAGTGTATTTGCAGAATTGGTATTGTAGAGAATCCCGACTGCGAGTGTGGTCTGGATGATAAAACTATAGTTTATGTATTTTTTTATTGTCCTTTGCGAGACACTTTGATTTACTAAAAACCATATCTTTATCACGCCCAATGAATTTTGCGTTTGTTTCTTTCTTCGTGAAATGTTTCCACTTATATACGAGGCGTATCCAGAAAGTAAGTGTACTGAGGCTCTCACGACCGGATGGATTTTATTTTCGACATGTTGACTACATTTCCGTGTAGCCTGACCCTTCCCCTCCGCAACGAGACCGGTTCGAGGTCAGTATGTTGAGAAGTGTCGACGCGACAACACGTTTCGTGAAAAATGTCAACCCCATCTCCCGCCAAGTTGAATCGAGTGAAGGCCGGGCAAGAGTTTTTGAGGCGCTGCAAACTCCATGGAGATGAATTTCTCCGCTCCATCGTTACTGGAGATGAAACTTGGTTTGCACACTACACGCCTGAAACCAAAAGGTAGTCTCAACAGTGGCGTCACACCTCTTCACCGTCCGCCAAAAAGTTCAAAACTACAATTTCAGCCAAGAAAATCATGGCATCCGTGTTTTGGGACTGTCAAGGCATAATTTTAATTGAATATATGCCTCAAGGGGAGACCGTCAACTCTGCAAGATACTGTGAGACCCTAAAAAAATTGCGGAGGGTGGTTCAGAACAAGAGGAGAGGCATGCTGACAAAGGCAGTCTGCCTCCTGCATGACAATGCCAGACCACACACGGCCAACGCCACGAAGGAACTGCTCGCCTCGTTTAAATGGGATGTCCTGAACCATCCCGCGCATTCCCCTGACCTAGCACCTTCAGATTACTATCTCTTTACCTCCCTGAAGCTGCACATGGGTGGAAAAAAGTTTTCAACCGACCAGGAGGTAAAGGAGGAGTTGGAGAGTGGACGGAGGGGTTGGCGGGAAACTATTTCGAGGAAGGCATCAAAAAGTTGATTCCCCGCTTCACCACCTGCATTGAGAGGAATGGCGACTATGTCGAAAAATAGCTTACATATGTACTACGGTAACCACGTAATTTTTTTGTTTAAATAAAAAAAATTGTAACCTTCAAAAATTCAGTTAAAAATACACTTACTTTCTGGATATGCCTCGTAGATCGATTATTTAACTTTTGAAGCTTAACCAGTTGAAACTTTAAATTGTCTAGGATTGGATTTTTTTAAATTTGTTTTATTATAATATATTGACGCATATATTGTAATTGCATAGTGACTTTTATTTGATGGCACAAATTATCCTAGATTGGATAGATTGCCTTTTATTAAACAAATTAAAAACACATACATACCATCACACCATTTCCCTTTCGGGGTAGGCATAGAGATCAGATCGCTAAACGTACAATGAAACCCCGTTTTTAAGTTTTTGAAGGAACGTTTTTACGTTGTTTTTGGACTGATAAAATAAACGTAATTAGCGGTAAAACGTAGATTCGGGGTTAGAAAAAATGTAAATTGACACACGAAATACACGATAATTGAAATTGTATGGTATGTACACGACCGACACGTTTAAAACACAAGCACATATTGACCTGCCTATACAGTCTGCCTGCCTCTGATTCGCTAAATTTCCCACCAATTGCATCGTATTACACGACTCGTGTAATCTAGATCATGAGCGCTGCAGGTGCACACGTGTCTATAAATAGAAACAACATATTTCTGCTAACTAATATTAATTTCAAATATTTTAAATCGTCGCGCGTTTAATTAAATATGTTTATAAATTGATTTGCATTTTAAATATTTCAAACGTAAATTGCGGGAAATAAAAACGTAAAAGCGGGTACTAAATGTACTAAAATAAAACGGGATTGTAAAAATCGAACGCAAATAGCGGGAAAACGTGAATTCCGGGCATGTAAAAACGGGGTTTCACTGTATATGTCTCGATACACATTCTTCGCTCTTTCCCACGTTCTCATACATCTTCTCATAAAATTACGATTTTTCTAACTTTCGAAGTTTCCTTCTTTTAAAATTTAATTCACTTGATCCAACGTTACTTTTCGTGGTCTTCCACCTCGATATCTTCGCTATTTAAATGTATCTTATTAGAATAATTTAAGGACAATTTATATAGCGGCGTTCAGAGAGTTAACTCTCCTCAAGGGTGCTCCAACTGAGGACTTGATCCCACAAAATAAATATATTGTGTATAAGTTCACTGCAAGGTTAGGAAGGTACTTGTGGTTAAAATTCAAGCCTATAAATCTTTAGAAAGTTTGCGATCTTTAGAAAATCATTTGATCGGTTCGGAAACTAAGATAAAAGCGTGAAGTTTTTCATTAAAAGTTGTATAAATGAGTAAATAAATACAGGTAACCCCCGTTCATCGCGACCCCGGTGAGTGCGGATTCGTTATAACGCGGTATTTTAAACAACACTTGTCCGGCTTCGACACATTCCAGGAATCGTCATAATGTGTAGTTGCACGAGCGAGCTATCTTTCTTTTTCGTTCACTCACATAATACACATGTACATATACAATATATACGTAAATTCACGAGCGCGAGTGAAACAAAATATGTAGCTATCAGAAACATCGACGAAGCGTGGAATGAAGTGACCCAATATTGTATGAAGAGCGTTTGGAAAAGGTTGTTCAGGGAAATTGATGATCAAATGAATTACGAAAATGATATTTAAAATATCGTCGAAGATGTTAAGTGTTAAAATAATCGAAAAGGCCCTTTCTCTTCACAATCGGTGCATGCAGTTGTTAGAAGAAAATGACGAAGATTATGAGCGAGTGAGTGCTGTAAAGCGTGGTTGTAATGGATTATTTGATGGTTATAGACAAATTTTACACAATAAACGTAGAGAGGCCAAACAAGGAAATCTAGATTATTTTTTGCAAAGCGGAAAAAAAATAATGAATTATATTTTATATGAGACTGTTATTTAATGTTTATTTTAAAAATAAAACGTTTTTTAGAATCTTAAAATTATTTTTTTTAAATCCCCCGTTGATCGCGGAATTTCGCTTATCGCGGCCATGTCCGGAACGTATCTACCGCGATCAACGGGGGTTGCCTGTACATATATACGTTTCCCTGTTCGGATGGACAGATAATACAAAACGCCAACCTTTCTTTTCACAAGATTCCTTTACCTTCCCACATCCATACACCTTCAATACATACCTTGTTTTAGAAACAATTAATATAACACTTTTGCTTTCGTGTTAAACCGAATTAATAAATTTTAGATTTGCCAAAATAAAAATCTAAATCCAGGCATCAAAACTCGTAGGAATAAACATTATCTCTCATTGCTGAAGCTAAAGTCTCTGATAATCTGCCTGACTACTCTAGGCAGCTTTGCTAGATCGTGGAACTACATATATATGTCTTCTAGATCGTGGAACTACATATATATACCAACACGCTATTTTCCTGTGGAGTAGACAAACAAGACAGAGCGCTATCTTTCAATATATTTTTTCACGTTTTTGTTACTACTTACCTTTATTAAAAATTGGATTCACTTGGTCCAACCATATTTCTATGGATCTTCAACCACGAATACAACTCATGTTTGCATTTTATTTATTTAATAAGTCATTTGTCAACTATCCGTTCAACATGTCCAAACCACATCAACGTGCTCTTTTTATCCCTACTGAATACATCGTTATTTGGTTCAACTTCAACCTTAATCATTGTGTTTCTTATTATGTTAATGGCAAACTGTTCAATCTAACTAGATTTGCAAGAAGATTTAACTGAAAACAAAACTGGAGGAACCCTCTGAAAAAATTGGATTCCAACCTGCAACCTTCGGGATAGGAAACAGGTCACGCAGGTTGTTCATTCGTATCTGAACAAAATAAGCACATTTAAATATCACTTGTTGAATTTATGTCGTTTGTGAAATAATTTTATTAATTGTTTTGTTTTACATTGTTTCAGGTAAGGATAAGTCATTTATGAATTTGCTAAAGTATCCAAGACGCCCAGCAACACGTTTTCCAGCCTCGCCAGGTAACGTAACTATTCATTTATTGGGTCAATATTAATGTGTTGTAAGTTGTAAAGGTTCTTTCAAATTAAGCGGTTTTTTTAATTCTTGGATAAAACACAGATGGCGTCACGAACTTGTCTGGGTGTTGTGACATTTGAGAAGTGTAATGTATGACATTTATAAAAATGAAATCGTATACAATACAAAAACGCGTTCAAATTGTTGAATTATTTTATGTATTGTTATCTCCGGAAACGGTGATGTTAATTGGCCACCAAGATCATGTGATCTAACACCTTTGGAATATTTTCTCTGGGGTTACGTGAAAAGCCAGGTCTATAAGACTGACCCCCAATCAATTCTTGAGTTGAAGGACGAAATTATTCGCGTTATTGGCGAGTTAGAACCGCAATTATGCCAAAATCTCGTCGAAATTTTTGACAAAAGAGTGGACATCTGTGGAGCTGTAAGAGGTGGACATTTGGTGGATTTTGTTTTTTTTTGTGTTTAAATGGCATACATTACACTGTTATGACCAATAAAAAGTTTTTGAAATCAATGCTAATTGTGTGTTTTATTCAAGAATTAAAAAAAATAGGATTAAAAAACCGCTCAATTTGAAAGACCTTTGTTTTATATATTATTTCGAGTTAAGGCATTAACATTGTGGAGGTTTAAAGACATCGTAAATTGTGTTATCAAATACTGTTTATTACACTTTATGTAACAGTTTAACCCTACCGGTTTCAAGGCTTTCACCTCATCATCAGGGGAGCTCAAACAAGACTTTTTTTGCTCCCTGATGATGAGGTGAAAGCCTTGAAAGCGGTAAATAAATATCGTTACATAAAGTGAAATTAACAGTGTTTAATATAATCAAATAATGTTGTATTTTATTTGTTAACCTTTTAACCGCGTTAAAAATCAAATTCGACAAACCCTGTGCGCGGCACAATTTCGGCGTTTTTTAATTCCTAAGTTTAAATGCGTATTTAGTTTAGAACCACTGATATTTAATTACAACTTCAGGTAAACATAACACACAAGTAATTTTCTGATAGTAAATAAAAGTCATTACTCTTGAAATAAAGGAGATAAATTAAATATTACGTAAAATAAACAAACGAATGATACGATCATAGAAATTCTTCTTTCCACACTCCCCCACTCAAGTGCCTATCTGTGTGTGTGTGACGAGTCTGCACTGGGACGTGACGTGATTCAGCGCGTATTGTATGGGCACAAGGATATGAATTATGAAGTGTTTTTTACTTCACAAACACTATAAATCTCACTCTGTTCACACCATATTTATTGGTCTATATTGAAATACTTAACTCAGAATTATTTATTATTATGAAATAAAAATTGAGATTGTTTATTTTTCAATATTTCTTTTTCTCGTGGTATGCCCTAAAGCATGGTTGGAAACACAACGGAACATTGCATTCAGAACACATAAATTTAGTCATTTTACGCACCTTAACATTTATTTTAGTTTTAGCACAGACATGACACCTTCGACGTGGATTTTTGCACTTTGGCGTAGATGGAATGTTTATCTTTTCATGATTTAAATATTTTTTTGGTATAAATGTTGTAGGGTTGTCAGCAGAAGTAGTGGGGCATTGAACTTTGTTGAGCATTACTTTTTACGAATTTTTCTCAATCAATTGCCGAATAACAGCTAGCTGAAATTCAGCCAGACTAATCGATTTAGATGTAACAAGTTTTTACAAAATATGGGCGTTGAGCAAATACAAATCTATTACATGGAAAAACACCTTCTTGTACCATTTGACGGACTTTCTCATGCAATTTAATCCACTTAGCATCATGTCCGCTTTGTCTACCAAACCCATACATTTGTTGTAATCGATTACGCACTTGGGTTTTTGTATGGCTTCACCGGTTGACCTGTTTACTTTTCCAGTACAATCTTTTGAATCGTCATGAAGAGTGGTAAGCATGTGCACGTCGCGCCGATCACACCATTTCAGCGCCAGCAATTTTCTATTGTTAAAAGATTCCACTTCTCGCTTTTTCAATTTTTTAAACTTTGGCATGCCTTTTCGGTTTTTATACACTGTTCCACAAGCATTTGTTTTGTTTTCATATAATCTTTTAAAGAGTTCAGGGCTAGTGTACCAGTTATCACAAAACAAACTGTGTCCTTTTCCGATATAATTATTTAACAGAGTTGTGACCATTGAACCAGATATACTGAGTCCCATTTCATTGTCAATTTCAGTTTGAGATCCTGTATAAATTATGAAATCTAATATATATCCAGTCATCACGTCACAGAGTACAAACATTTTTATTCCAAATCTATGCCGTTTTGACGGGATATATTGTTTGAAAACCAAGCGCCCTTTGAAAGCAATTATGCTTTCATCTATGCAGAGATTCTGAAAAGGTGCGAAGGTTTCTTTAAATATTTTTCTGGTAAAATCAATCAAAATTTTTATTTTATGCAGTCTATCTGATGATTTTGATGCGTTGTCACTAAAATGTAGCATCTGTAAAATGAGCTCAAATCGGTCCCTAGACATTGTTTGCCCGAAAATAGGACTCAGCAGAAGAGGATCTGTTGACCAGTGCTTCTCGATAGTAAGATGACGATTCCTCGTTATTAACATTGTAACTGCTACAAATATGTACATTTCGTAAATAAATGTATCATACCATCTTCTTATCCTTGATTTATCTCCAAAACTTTTATTATTAATTTCATGTTGATAAAAACTATTCGTTTCGTCAACAATTTTGCTAGTTATATCTTCATTGAGAAAATGTTCAAAATAGTTAAGTTCGGTGGAGTTTTCAGAAAACGTAATGTCTGGATTCACTCCTGAAAATGCGTTGAAATTATGAATAACCGGAATATGTGAACCCGAAAGCCACGAAGATGAATACGTTTCTGTAGACGATTCACCGCCAAATCCAATATTTTCATCATTATCAGAATCAATAACATCACTAAGGTTCGAAATATTATCGTCTTCACTAACACTTGATCCGTAAATTTGACCCAAGTACACATACGTAATCGCCAATTTCTTCTTCACTTAGACCACGTTTAGTCATAATGAATATAACGTGTTAAAAATAATAAAACAGAAAATTTAAAATTTATTGATTTCAAATACAAATATCAAATTTGAAATCAAAACACTAAAAAACTGACAATAACTAAACGAACCATACACAATTATATAGTCACTAATTAAAAATATTTGAAAAGAAATAAAAAAAATCAGATTGAATGCTGCTCGTATATAAAATATTTAGTAATGTTTACGTAAGCGAAAGACGCGCCACGTGTCACTGAACCGGGCCAGTACAGCGTGCGTCACATACTGTCCACACATATTGTCATGCGTCACACATACGACGTGATAGTAGGAAATATTAATTGAGAAATAATCTGCGCTCTGTTTATTCAAAAATATTTCATAAACTAATACATTATTTGACAAGGTTTCGAGATATGTCGCTAGAATAAAGATTATTTTAAATTTTAGTTTAATTTTTATCCCGGTTTTGTGGCATTGTTTATAAGTATTTGTCGTTTCAAATTTGGGTTGTCGTCAGATCACAGACGTCTGTGCGCTTAGCGGGCTAATGTTGTCAAATCAAATCACAGGCGTTTGTGCTGGCCGCGGGGAAAGAGTTAAATCATAAATATAAATTAATTAGTGTAAAAGATAGAAAATATACGATATTTTGTAATGAAGACTTTTCTGGAGTGCGAAAGCACTCTTTGAACAAAAAAAATTTAAAAGATGGTATAAAATATTAATATTTAAAATTATATTTTTAAAAACAACTGAAAAGAGCCAATTAATTATCCAGAAATTTGTGCAATATTAAGAATACACGAGGTGACAATGTATGACAGATTAAGGTATGAAGTAATTTGGGATGAATGTGAACTCAAGACTGATCAAGATCAGTCTGAGATGGTTTGTGCATGTAGAACTAATGAATTAAGAAAGACTAACAAAACAAATATGTAGTGCAATTGTAAGTAGAAGGCATTATATAAAAGGACCAAGAAAAGCATGTTTTGATTAAGTGAGTGATATTTTGATAAAAGGAAACGTAGACAGAAAAATCGTAGAATCTGTATGAGGTTTATGATTTAAAAGAGGCAAAAGACGTGTGTTGAGATAGGAAAGTCAGGTGCTCTGTCCTCAGCCTATCCAGGCAGAGAAATGGCGTGATGGTATTTATATCTATGTAGAAAGAAACAACGGCGGCTGGTCTGGAGGTGCGTTGATGCGCTGAACCGAAGAAATAATTCGCAATAATTAAATTATGTATTCGCAAACATTACTTCCAAAAATGTTAAATATGTATATGAATACTGTCAAATAGTACGAATATTTTCATATAAGTGAAAATTCAAAATATTTAAAGTAAAATTTAAAAAAATTCCTTTCAAATTGACCGGCCAAGTTTGCCGATACTACCGGAGCTATCTCCAATACGCACCGGACGGAAACGCAAATTCATATAAGGCAGACAGAGACATACAGTAAACCGTGAGACAGCGATATTTTACATTTGCTTAACGTCTCGAGGTGCGTTGGTGCTCAGCGCACCTCGGAAACAGCCGCCGCTGGAAAGAAATTTTACGTATAATAATCATAAACACTTAAGAAAAACAACATTAAAGAAAAATAAAATCGAAAGTAAAGGATGTAATATGACATAAAAGAATTATCAATTAGTGAAAGAAAAAAGACGACCTCCGTGGCCTGGTGGTAAGACACTTGTCTGCCATCCGGAGGTTGCGGGTTCGATCCCCGCTGGAACCCAGATTTTTTTAAATAGGATTCCAGTCTGGTTAACACTTAGGACCTATAAAAACATATTTCTGGTTGGTTGGAAGAGATTGCCACATGACAATAAACTCGCCAGGTTAAAAAAAAACAAAACCATTAATATGCATTTTCAAAACAAAGCTAGATTATTCCGTCTGAAGAGAACCTCGGGTACAAGGTAGAAATGCGTGGTCCCGTGATTAATTTTAATTACTGGGATAGCAATTGAATTTATTGTTATACATTCTAAACTTTTAATAAATTATTGTATTATTTTTTAGTTGTTTATATAATAGTATTGTATAACCTGATGTTGTATATATAATAGTATTTATTGCCACGCGATAATCTTATTCGACCAACCAGAAAAATTTTACACAATCCTTAAGTGGAAACTAGATTTGAAACCGTTTTTTTTTTAAATATCTGTTTTCTAATGGGAATCAAACTCGCAACCTCCGGATTTGATGACAGGCTTCTTATCAACTAGGCCATGGAGGTCGTCTATACACGTACAGTAGCCGGCGGTAACTAATACACGTCGGGATTAAGAAAGACACTGTCGGTCATAATCGGCTAACTTCGGCTTTGTAGAGCGTCGTCTCTGTCCCTAGAACGCTTGACAACGATTGACAAATCGCGACGAAACACGTGGATGAATGACAGAGACGACGCTCTACAAAGCCGAAGCTACCCGATTATGGTCGACAGTCTCTTTCTTAAGCCCGATGTGTATTACTTACCGCCGGGTTTGTACGCGATTGATAATATTTTCAATCCGTGCGTTGAACCATTCACGTCTGAAGACGTATATCATAATACTGGATGTTGGTGCCATCTTCTCTCGCTTTCATTATGAATCGGTTCCAAAACCATATGAATGGAAACCAAAAAGCTATTGAAATAACCTTAAATCAATATTGAAGTATGGTAATTTCTCCCACACTCGTGGAAAGATGTGAAGAGGTATGATAAAGTATATCTGGCTTGATACGCGAGTCAATGACCCTCGATTTTACGGGGGTGGACGGAGAGGGTGGAGGTTTTATCCGAGGAGAGGGGGTGCAACCTTTGTGAGTGGAGGGGGTGGTTCCTATATATACGAGGGAGAGGCTGAAATTGTCTGCAGTGTACGAAATATTTTTTGCCGCATGTTGCATGCGTGAATTTTATTTTATGATAGTGAATTTTTTTTTTTTAATACGACGGCATTTAGATAATGGAACTTCATGATTGTTAATCTCGAAATAATCGGAAACACTTAAATTGTATTTGTTTTATATTAATTTTCAGCACTTAGGGCCTTTTCTGAAGTTTAGATCAATGACGGGAGTTATATGTGATCCGAAAATGCCAGTAAAGTTAAAAGGAAAAGTATACCAAACGATTGTCAGACCCGCACTCCTCTATGGCTCCGAATGCTGGACAATGTATAACTCTTAATCTAGGCAACTAGAAACTACTGAAATGCGCATGCTAAGATGGTCAGCTGGTGTGTCCCTAAGAGACAAAATAAAATGCTCACGCATTTGTGGAAGCCTAGGTGTTACAGACATCAACAGCAAGATGGAGGATAGGCGATTGAGATGGTATGGGCACGTTGGATGCAGAGCACCCGATCACATTGTGAACCAGGCAATCTCCATGGATCTTCCTCGAATAACAACCAGAGGAAGACCAAATAATTCATGGGTGGTGCAAAAAGATAACCTGATGCGGAGGCACGGCCTGGGGGACGTTGTCCGGGACAGAAGAGCACACAAACTGAGGACGAGGAGAGCCGACCCCAACAGTCTTCGCAGACAATGAGTTGGGATGGAGCCAGGGAGAAGACTTAGGCCCTTTTCTAATAAGCCGAAACCAAAAAAATCTTCATTCAACAAAGTATGTTAAGGATCCAAAAGGGTTTTTTTACTTGCTGCGCGGAATAAAATATTTCTGCACGCTAAAGTCTTAAACGTCATTTTTCGCATGCTTCGAGATAATTAACTTGACCAAAACTTCGTTTCTAAAATTCAGATTTATTTATTTGTAAAAATAAAATATACATTGTAGTATGGCTGATAAAACATCTCACGAATGTACAGTCTTGAAAACAATTCGTTTATTTTTTTGTGCAGTGTCATGCATCAGAATTTGGGATACGTTTTAATGTTTATTTATTTTGTCAGAACGATGTGCGGATAACACAGAAATCCGAAGGACGTGCGAAGTTGAAGGTATTGTCAGATGGGGACGACAGAGAAGGTTCTGGAACGAACACGTATCCAGAATGGCGGAACCAAGGACCTTACGAATGGCCAGGAACAGTATCCCCCAAGCAAGCAGACCTCCAGGACGACCTCCCAAAAGATGGAAAGACAGCTGGCAGTCGACGTCGCAAGAGGCAAACAATGATGCAGGACCATAACAGGCCAACAGGCCTAAAATAAGATGAAGAAGATGCACGGCGAATTATGTGTAGTGCGCGGCAACATTTCGTGAGATGCGTGGCCTTGCAGCCGCGTAGCTTGAAGCAAACGCTGGACCCATGACACCTCATATCGTCGTTGCTCCCCTCGTCACTCCGACGTCAATGATGATCTGCTTCTTCGCATCGATCATATGATGTTTCGTAAGAAAACACCCGAAACCTAGATGCGCACTCTCTCCCACACATGTACTCGTAGATCCTGCTGAGTCGCCTGGTAATGTTGAGGCATGTTCGCAACACGCTGACTGTTTCTCATACGTCTAGTAGTTGAGCCCGAAAACAGATGAGTCTCCACTTTCCACGGTCTTGAGCCACTTGCTCCCAGTCTTCAGGTGCCCCGCTCAAAGTCAAAGTCTTTCGCAAACTGTCATTATAGTGCTTCCTTTTCCTACCAACTCTTCGCTTTCTCATTATTTATCCGAATAATACGCATTTTGGGAGTCTATGATCGCCCACGCGTATCACTTATCCGGTCCATCTCAATTTCGTCTTTACAACCATGTCTTCTACAGGCTTACAGTTGGTGCCTTGCAGACCGAGACTTTTGTGGCATGATCACTCCAATGCATACGATGAAATAAACGCTGGTGGAATATTTCATGGTTTCGAATATGCCTTCTATTGGAAACCTAAGTCTCAGACCCGTATATAAATATGGGAAGGATAATATCATTTTCGACATACTGCTTATAGTCACCAGCTGGCAACATTGAGATTAAAACGTAGGAATTATTTCATAAAGAGACCGCGAGATTTGACGATTCCTCCGGATAAAGCGATGTTTCAGTGTATATCTATTGTAGATTAGTACATCATAAAAAAGTTACGATGGTAAATCCAATGGGGATGATTATAAAAAACTCGAGGAATATTTTCAACGACTACTTCTTTCGGTTAACGGTCTAAATTATCCATGCCCACACAACCTAGCCTTGGAGATAGTTTTGATGATGCCTGTTTTGTGAGTTACAATATTGGCCAACAAATTCCAATCGGTTGTCCCTTATCTGCTGGTTAATCAGGATTTCTTCTTATTGAAATAAATTATACAACATACCCAGCTCTTAAATATTTTTCGAGCCTTCCTCGTACATATCGGGGGCGGAGGGTGAATATTCGTGGTATTCCGCGGAATCAGAACGCTCCGTGGGTAGGCGCGGGCGGAATTCGGGTGCGGGAAGAATTTCACCCAAATCCATTGTTTGGTCACGGCACTTGAACGCAGCTCTGACGAAGTGGATGGGCTCTGCGAGGAGATGATGATGAGTGGAGCCAAAAGACGAGAGATTTCCTTTTTTTTTCTCATTCTTTTGATGAGATCATCTCGAGTGGATTTACCAGGCTGTCCTAAATTATCTTTCTTTTTTTAGTCGCTCTCTCTCTCTCGTCCTTTGACAAGCTTTTAAATCTTAAATTTGTTTACGTGGCTTCATACAATATGTCTTAAGGATTTTTATTGTGTCCTATTAAGGTACAAACATTTGTGTCAAGAGTCATTCGTCCCTCTTTTTTCAATTCTAATTTAGTTAGTGGCACGGACACTGGGACCAGGAAATATCACGTAGAATCGAGACTTCTGAAATGTAGATCTATCATATACAAATGTGTCCTCAAGATTCCCTGGACAGATCGTGTTACAAATGTGGAAGTGTTTGCTCGTATGTATAAGGACCGAAAACTGATTTAAAGTGTGAATGTTCGCAAGTTGCAGTATCTCAGTCACATCATGAGAAGCACAAGATACACTTTTAGGAACGGTTGTTCCTTAAAGGAGAGATGATGAGGATGATTGTTGATAAATAAAAACTTGTCGAAATCGGAATATGCAAAGAGGAATTTTATTGACAAACGTCGGTATTTATAATGTTTTGGACGTGTGCGGGAATGCGCACGAGATATATCGCTGTATCGTCTTTGCGCTTACAATATGTTTATTGTCGATGCGTAGGTATCCTTTGTTTTAAAAGACAGCGCGGAAGATGTGTTGCTCTCTCCTTTCCTCATGGAATGCGGTCTCCGCTAGTAGTGAGTTGAATGACCGACCGTGTGGACTATGTCCATTGTTTGTCTCGCATTGTTAAGGTGGGCAAAGGTCGTCTCGTGGGTTCAGTGACCGCATGTATAGTCGCTACAGACTATTGCAAAACTGTTCATCCGGAGAAAAAGAAAGGCAAACGAGGCAGGGAAAGATACTGCATTTGTTGGCATAATAATACCTTGCAGGAGTGATAGAACCGCCGATAGGTGACTGCACCTTAAGAAGCAAGTTAGTTGCATTAGTTTTAAGTTACTTACGACCTCCGTGGTTAAGTTAGTAAGACGCTAGTCTTCTTTCGACTCAGGGTTTTCGGGTTCGATTTGCGATAATATTAAAAAAATCTTAACAAAAAGAGTCCCAGTCTGATTTAAAAGTTCACCTGTTGGCAGTGCTGACGCGCCCGCTGGACGTGTGTTAAAAGTTTCTAAGCTAGAATAGGAAGGTGAAGGCTGCGGCCATTAGATTAGGAACTTCCTCGCATCTGCATATATTTAAAAAAAACCTATAAGGTATGATGACCTACAAATATTTTTTTGTAGATCTGCCGAATTGTGACATTTATGCATTCAACTTCGGGTATGTAAATTGTATGTATTTATAGTTCCTATATAATCATAAATTTTAATATGATTTCTCCAAACGAACATTATTAAAAAATAAAGATCATCAAGTCATTAAATATTATACAATAATAAATATGACTGTTACAATTACATAATAAGACTGTTATAATAACAAAATATGACTGTTACAATAACAAAATATGACTGTTACAATAACAAAATATGACTGTTACAATAACAAAATATGACTTACAATAACAAAATATGACTGTTATAATGACAAAATATGACTTACAATAACAAAATATGACTGTTACAATAACAAAATATGACTGTTACAATGACAAAATATGACTGTTACAATGACAAAATATGACTGTTACAATAAGAAAGTATGACTGTTACAATGACAAAATATGAATGTTACAATGACAAAATATGACTGTTTCAATAACAAAATATGACTGTTACAATAACAAAATAAACACGTTAAAATGACGAAAAATACACTGAAATCAACTAAAACCATTAAACATGTAAACTTTAAATACGAGATGGAATGGAATATTTTGCACAGCTTCAGGAATACTCAATGAACCAAACGTCTGTGAATATTTGGGCTAAAAAAATAAGTTGTTGTTTATAAGCCACACAATCAATTGCAAATAATGTTCTCAACTTCCGATGAAGTGATAATATATAAGAGTCCCTTCCTTGCGTAGAAAGTCGTAAAGAAAACTCTTGCTAAGGTATATGACATCACCATAAGCATTCTACAAATAATTTCTCTGCGTAGAAAGTTGTGAAGAAAACTCTTGGTACATTATATGAGATCACCATTATTAGCATTCTACAAAGGATTTCCCTGCGTAGAAAGTCGTGAAGAAAACTCTTGGTACATTATATGACATCACCATTAGCATTCTACAAAGGATTTCCTCGGAAGAACAAAAATACAAAAAAAATGAAATACAAAGAGTGTACAAATCCGCTGTTGTATTCAAGGTAGCTATTATTATTTTAAGTAGCTGTTGGATTTTATGGGTGGGTTTGGTCAAGTATTTGTGGTGTTATCCAGGTGAACCTATTTCGATTTCGATAGTCGATAGGAGGTTTGTCTCGAAGTGTTAGAGAAGTGGGTGGCGTGTGCAGATTTAAGATTCACTAAGTATTTTTGGAAGGTCTTATCAATTTAATTATTGCATATGAACACTACACACATACTCTACACTACACCTAAAAAGCCGTATGTGTTACTATTTCTTATTTTATTTATTGTTAAACATTTCATTGTTAAAACAATCTGGCTGGCTTATTACTAGGTGAAAATCTGTTCCAACCAACCAGACAAAAGTAAATAAAGGAAGTTACATTGCCGTTAAAAATATTCAAATGAATAATCTTTATGAAATTTATGAACATATATAGTACATGATAAAAATAAAAAATGAGATATCATCAATCAAAGGAAAAGGGAGAGATGGTGGAGAGAAAAGACAAATCAAAAATGAAACACGTTTTATTACTGACTAGAAATTAAGAGTTTTTTCAGTGGCTTCTTAAAGCATGCCAATGATAGAGTTCCAGAGTCTCACTGCATGGACAGTAATTATCACGTGCAGGAAGATCTACAAAGGTTTTTTTATAGTTTGTCTTTCCTTAGTAAGTTTACTGCGGTTTGCTTACCACATACGGTTTTCTTAACGTATCCAAGTGCAGGCAAGTAACTAATCAAATGGCTGCAGTCACCACCTTCCTATCCTTAATCTCAACGTTATATATATATATATATATATATATATATATATATATATATATATATATATATATATATATATATATATATATATATATATATATATATATATATATATATATATATATATATATATATATATATATATATATATATATATATGTGATTTTTTGTTTGGTTTTAGCGAAGGGTTATATATGTTTATTTTAGGTTTTCAGTTACTTCGCGAACTGTAAATATTGGATTCTGACATCAGATCTACCTGGAGATCCATCAGCAGCTTCCTTACAGCATTTTTTGGCCTGGATGACTCTTTAGTAACATAGTTCTCTGTTTTGGATATACAGGAGACGGTATCTATTTTAATTGGTATTTTGTGGGCTTATGACCACCTTTGAAGGCTGAGTTAAGTGCTCACTTTATGCCTAGGCAACATTCCTCATTATACCATAGATTCATCTCTATAAATCCTTTAAATGTTTTTATTCTTAGTGCAGACAAGATGTTTTTTAGTCTTTATGCCATATGTTGACGAACAATGGTGAGATTTTTTTTTTTTTTGACAGATGTTGAGGAAACCTCTTTATTCTGTCAATACCTCATCATTGTTTGTTATACAAGCCGGATATTTTTTTGGCTTTTGACAAAGCCCATTACACTTCTGTAGAGCGTAATATGTGATTTTTTGTTTGGTTTTAGCGAAGGGTTATATATGTTTATTTTAGGTTTTCAGTTACTTCGCGAACTGTAAATATTGGATTCTGACATCAGATCTACCTGGAGATCCATCAGCAGCTTCCTTACAGCATTTTTTGGCCTGGATGACTCTTTAGTAACATAGTTCTCTGTTTTGGATATACAGGAGACGGTATCTATTTTAATTGGTATTTTGTGGGCTTATGACCACCTTTGAAGGCTGAGTTAAGTGCTCACTTTATGCCTAGGCAACATTCCTCATTATACCATAGATTCATCTCTATAAATCCTTTAAATGTTTTTATTCTTAGTGCAGACAAGATGTTTTTTAGTCTTTATGCCATATGTTGACGAACAATGGTGAGATTTTTTTTTTTTTTGACAGATGTTGAGGAAACCTCTTTATTCTGTCAATACCTCATCATTGTTTGTTATACAAGCCGGATATTTTTTTGGCTTTTGACAAAGCCCATTACACTTCTGTAGAGCGTAATATGTGATTTTTTGTTTGGTTTTAGCGAAGGGTTATATATGTTTATTTTAGGTTTTCAGTTACTTCGCGAACTGTAAATATTGGATTCTGACATCAGATCTACCTGGAGATCCATCAGCAGCTTCCTTACAGCATTTTTTGGCCTGGATGACTCTTTAGTAACATAGTTCTCTGTTTTGGATATACAGGAGACGGTATCTATTTTAATTGGTATTTTGTGGGCTTATGACCACCTTTGAAGGCTGAGTTAAGTGCTCACTTTATGCCTAGGCAACATTCCTCATTATACCATAGATTCATCTCTATAAATCCTTTAAATGTTTTTATTCTTAGTGCAGACAAGATGTTTTTTAGTCTTTATGCCATATGTTGACGAACAATGGTGAGATTTTTTTTTTGACAGATGTTGAGGAAACCTCTTTATTCTGTCAATACCTCATCATTGTTTGTTATACAAGCCGGATATTTTTTTGGCTTTTGACAAAGCCCATTACACTTCTGTAGAGCGTAATATGTGATTTTTTGTTTGGTTTTAGCGAAGGGTTATATATGTTTATTTTAGGTTTTCAGTTACTTCGCGAACTGTAAATATTGGATTCTGACATCAGATCTACCTGGAGATCCATCAGCAGCTTCCTTACAGCATTTTTT
>OX463848.1:40814765-40894629 GCA_949825065.1 Odontocerum albicorne
AGATGTATGGATTTACAGCGAGATGAATGACCATCTAATATCAGCACTGCTTTTCCTTCCTTGGGCTTCAGAGGTATGAAATTTGTTTTAAACCATCTCATGAACAGATCAGTGTTAATATATGAGTTTAATTTTTTGATAGTTCGCCTTTTTGAACCTTTACTATGGCTAATTTTAAATTTTCTTCGGTCAACTGTCCCCTAAGTGCAGTATACTTACGAATTTATTTCTTGGTATCCTAAAATATAAAAAAACGACGTCATATAATGCAATAAAACAATACACATTACATGGTATGGCACCTCTCCTAATTTTGTGGGAGAGATGCCGCCCATACCCCTAAAATAACTCAACAAAATTATTATTGTAATTTATTTTTATCAAACACTGTTTATTCCACTTTTTTGTGACGGTATAACCCTACCGGTTTCAAGGCTTTCACCTCATCTTCAGGGGAGTACAAACAACTGTTTGTGTTCCCCTGAGGTGAAAGCCTTGAAACCGGTAGGGTTATACCGTCACAAAAAAGTGGAATAAACAGTGTTTGATAAAAATAAATTACAATGTCTTTAAACCTCCACAACTTTAATGCCTCTTAACTATAAACAAAATCATTATTGCACAAAAATACTTTATATTGTATTATAAATAATCCATATTAAGTAAAATAAATACTCACTTGGTTTGTTGGGTTTCTTGTAAGCTTACAATCGATACAATTATGTCACTGGGATAAAATTTTGACACAATTTTTTAGCGCAAAAAAAAAACTATATCGTTATGTAAATGCAACGTCCGTTGTCACAGTCGAACAAGTACTAACTTGTTAGTAGATGTTACTGAGATGCTACTAAACTGTTTTAAAAGTATAGCCATCTCGTTCACACATCTCGAAATCTAAGAAGGATGGCGTCTCTCCTCCGTATTTTACCCTACAAATGTGCCCTCAGCGAGAAGTTGTCAGTTTTCTGACAGACGCAAGTTGGTATCTGCAAAATTCCTAAAAATGATATTTTTGGTGATTATCATCAAATTGCCAATTTGCTGGTCTGGTAAAAATTTGGAATTGATATTTTAACTGGAAATTCTATTTTCGCACAGTAAAAGAACATGTAAATGTCCACTAAATTCTCACATTAAGCGAAATTTACAATTAAAAATATACATAGGTTTTATTCTTTCAGTTATACGTTCTGTAACTATAAACGGAAATTGATAAAACTTTTTTTTCATTAAGTGTATGTGGTTGTACCATAGATTGAGTTACGAGAGACATCGTCATACGAGAGACTTCACAAATCCTCAAAAAACACGGGAAAAAAATCACAAAAATACAATAGTAAAAAACGAAAACATGATAATCAATGAGAGGTGCATGGTCGCGCGGTAACGCACTGGACTTTCGTGCGGAAGGTCGTCGGTTCGAACCCGCGCTGTGCTATTCTCCTAGAACGACACATTAACTTTTTCCGCCTAGTGTTCGATGGCATAAGGATACCTATGACTTTGGTCATATATATTCTTTTAAAAAAAGAGAAAAAAATATTGATAAGCAGTTCAAAAAAGGTTTTTAAAAGTCCTCGAAAGACACGCGGGATCCCACTCCAAGGCTCGGATTTTCGATATAATATATGTATGGATGTTAATCGAATAACCGATTTAGGAATGAGTTTAAATTTTAAAACTGTAATATCTCAGGCAAATGATAAATGTAATTTACTTACTTGTGCCAGAAACCAGACAATATGGTATATTCTTTGAATGTTCACTTAATGATGCGTATCCAACTTTTTATGAAGATCTACTTTTGAAGAATATGGGATGCCAACCAACATGAGAACGTTCATTATAAACTTGTCTCTCTCCGTTTGGCAAAGTAATTAAGAACGATTATACAATATGAAATATACGAGGGGAGGTCAATAAATTTGCGTAATGAAGGTGTTAAGGGAGGGGGGTGGTAGTGCGGATGCCCATGTTTCGATAGTATAACTAATTACACTAGTTAACAAGGTTTTTGTAACAACGGTAATTTTAAGTCAATTTTTGTGTACTGATAACGAATATGAACTTGAAAATGTTCCGTCACGTACCTTTGAAAAGAAAAACTTAAATTACTTAAAATAAGAATAATTTACAAATGAAATCGGGTATCAAACTATTGACTTCTTTTAAATAATTCCCCAGTATATTCATAAGTTTAATACATTTATTGTTGTTCATAGTACACTAGAACATTTATTGTTATTCATAGTACATTTATTGTTGTTCACAGTACTCTGATCCCTCCTATAGTCCAGAACATCATAAAGAACCCGATTTTCTTCAACAATATGAACTAAACGACTTAATAAGAAATCTAAATCTCACTGACAAGAAGCTGAGATTTTAGGGTCTAAACTACAATGGAATCTGCTAAGCAACCAGATGCAAGGATTTCACAATACAGGAAGAGACATGAACAGTTTTCAAAGTACTTTGTGTTTCGTCTTAATTTTCAAAATATCAATCAATTGATCAATCATACTTCCTTGGTCTACTTTTACCTCACCTTTCACTCATATTTGCACTTTTTATTTGTTTTGCTATTCTTTCTTTATTTATCTATTCAACATACTCAATACAACTCCAAGTGTTCGTCTTCATTTCAAAATATCAATCAATTGATCCCAATCATACTTTCCTTGGTCTACTTTTACCTCACCTTTCACTCATATTTGCACTTCTTATTTGTTTTGCTATTCTTTCTTTATTTATCTATTCAACATACTCAATACAACTCCAAGTGTTCGTCTTCATTTCAAAATATCAATCAATTGATCCAATCATACTTTCCTTGGTCTACTTTTACCTCGCCTTTCACTCATATTTGCACTTTTTATTTGTTTTCGCTATTCTTTCTTCATTTATCTATTCAACATACTCAATGCAACTCCAAGTGTTCGTCTTCATTTCAAAATATCAATCAATTGATCCAATCAAACTTTCCTTGGTCTACTTTTACCTCACCTTTCACTCATATTTGCACTTTTTATTTGTTTTGCTATTCTTTCTTTATTTATCTATTCAACATACTCAATACAACTCCAAGTGTTCGTCTTCATTTCAAAATATCAATCAATTGATCCAATCATACTTTCCTTGGTCTACTTTTACCTCGCCTTTCACTCATATTTGCACTTTTTATTTGTTTCGCTATTCTTTCTTCATTTATCTATTCAACATACTCAATGCAACTCCAAGTGTTCGTCTTCATTTCAAATATCAATCAATTGATCCAATCATACTTTCCTTGGTCTACTTTTACCTTGTCTTTCACTCATATTTGCACTTTTTATTTGTTTCGCTATTCTTTCTTCATTTATCTATTCAACATACTCAATACAACTCCAAGTGTTCGTCTTCATTTCAAAATATCAATCAATTGATCCAATCATACTTTCCTTGGTCTACTTTTACCTCGCCTTTTACTCATATTTGCACTTTTTATTTGTTTCGCTATTCTTTCTTCATTTATCTATTCAACATACTCAATACAACTCCAAGTGTTCGTCTTCATTTCAAAATATCAATCAATTTATCCAATCATACTTTCCTTGGTCTACTTTAACCTCGCCTTTCCCTCATATTTGCACTTTTTATTTGTTTCGCTATTCTTCCTTTATTTATCTATTCAACATATTCAATACAACTCCAAGTGTTCGTCTTCATTTCAAAATATCAATCAATTGATCCAATCATACGTTCCTTGGTCTACTTTTACCTCACCTTTCACTCATATTTGCACTTTTTATTTGTTTCGCTATTCTTTCTTCATATATATATTCAACATGCTAACACAACTCCAAATGTTCGTCTTCATTTTCAAAATATCAATCAATTGATCCAATCATACTTTCCTTGATCTACTTTTACATTACCTTTCACTCATATTTGCACTTTTTATTTGCCTCGCTATTCTTTCTTCATATATATATTCAACATGCTAACACAACTCCAAATGTTCGTCTTCATTTCAAAATATCAATCAATTGATCCAATCATACTTTCCTTGATCTACTTTTACATAACCTTTCACTCATATTTGCACTTTTTATTTGCCTCGCTATTCTTTCTTCAGTTATCTATTCAACACGCTAACACAACTCCAAGTGTTCGTCTTCATTTCCAAAATATCAATCAATTGATCCAATCATACGTTCCTTGATCTACTTTTACCTCACCTTTCACTCATATTTACACTTTTCACTTGTTTCGCTATTCTTTCTTCAGTTATATATTCAACATGCTCAATACAACTCCAAATGTTCGTCTTCATTTTCAAAATATCAATCAATTGATCCAATTATACTTTCTTTGATCTACTTCTACTACATCTTTTACTCATATTTGCTCTGTATATATGCTTTGTTCGCCTTTTATCACTCATATCAGAGTGCTTTTCTTAAACCTACTTAATACATTTTAAGTCTTAAGTGGACATTCATTCCTAACGACTTCTCTCAGTGGACGAATTTTTACAGCATTTATACAGTTCTTTTCAATCTTTTCACATTCAAATTTTTATCTAAATTCTTCCACCACCTGAGAAAATATTACCCAATACTACCGGTCAAATGGGTATTTTATGGTTTGATTACGTACTCTTGTTCCATACCAGTCAATGTAAATCTATGATATATCTAAATATCCCTCATAACTATGCCAATATGTGATAAAATAATATTCATATTGCAGTTTTTTTTTAAATCTTTCATTGTTCATCCATAAATCGCATTTAATTTAACAAGAGCAAGTATCCATTAAAAAATAACAGTTCGAGGTTAGATAAACTTTGAACAAAAAGAATGCCAGATAAACTTTGAACAAAAAGAATGCCAGATAAACTTTGAACAAAAAGAATGCCAGTATATTTCAAAAGCTTCAATTTCACTAGTTTTCCGAGCAATAAAAAAATGTATACCAATTCGAACTATTTAGCAAGTATTTTTGATCGTGTTTTATAAGCTTAAGGAAATTTCCTCAATTAAATAATTAAAGTTTCACGAATAATCTTTTAAACTTTTAAAACTTGATGGATACCCTGAATTATATTTGAATTCATTAAACTTTTCTTTTTCGTTCATTCTTTATTTTGATATTGGATTTGGTATTTTTTAGTTTTTTTTTTATACTAGCCCTTCCTTTCCTGTGATATGTAACTAGTACACATTGCTTCTAAAAATTTTAATATCTCAATAAATATAATATACTGGGTTCAGATTTTAGGTATTCCTCCGTAATACATTTACGCATTAAATGAAAAAAATAATATTAATAATAATTAGCATTTATCGGCCACATCAGAGATATTTTGTAAAAATCGGGAATAAATTCATCAATACAATCAAGCGTGTGCCAGTGTGTGACATAGGTATATTCATTTAAAAAACCGCTATGGGTGAGGAGCGATGCTATTCACGTCTCACTCTCACTCTACTTCGGTATATGGGAACGTAAGAAATATAATCTCAGTTCGCTTCTCTCGCTTCAGTAGCTTTCGGGCATCCATTTGAGGTGGTCGCTTTGCCTATTTTGTGAACGTCGGCCGATGTTTTTCATGTTTTCAGCAATTAAATTTCAATTAATAACACTTGAGACTTCAAATTTAATTATTTAAAGCGATTGGGTATGAATATTCTTATTTTTCCGATTTTAAATCGCTCATTTTTACATGTGTATTGATGTGTATTGAATACAAAGCACCGGAACCCACGGATTTTTTAGCACAGGAAGGGAGAGGTTAATGTGAAATCGTTAATAATAATTACATATTATTAAAAAAAAAGAATGCAGAAGGAAACATGAAAATATTCTGGAAGGAAGTAAGTAAGTAAATTGTGAGGAAAAAAATATACGTATGGTATGAGTGGATCAAAGAAAAGATTGGTATGGGTTTGAAGCAGCTTAAGCAGGATAACTGTCTAAGGAAAATATAAATTTACATAATTATATGATATCAGGATGTGCAAGCAGGATAACTGTCTAAGGGAAATATAAATTTACATAATTATATGATATCAGGATGTGCAAGCAGGATAACTGTCTAAGGGAAATATAAATTTACATTATTATATAATATCAGGATGTGCAAGCAGGATAACTGTCTAAGGGAAATATAAATTTACATAATTATATGATATCAGGATGTGCAAGCAGGATAACTGTCTAAGGGAAATATAAATTTACATAATTATATGATATCGGGATGTGCAAGCAGGATAACTGTCTAAGGGAAATATAAATTTACATAATTATATGATATCAGGATGTGCAAGCAGGATAACTGTCTAAGGGAAATATAAATTTACAAAATTATATGATATCAGGATGTGCAAGCAGGATAACTGTCTAAGGGAAATATAAATTTACATAATTATATGATATCAGGATGTGCAAGCAGGATAACTGTCTAAGGGAAATATAAATTTACATAATTATATGATATCAGGATGTGCAAGCAGGATAACTGTCTAAGGGAAATATAAATTTACATAATTATATAATATCAGGATGTGCAAGCAAGATAACTGTCTAAGAAACCATTGTCACTGTCTCATTTACTGAGATGATTGGACAGATATCCATAGTATAATATTAAGGCGTAGTTTTATCTCATTCGTAAGATACCCTTCCGAATAGGTGATTCAGACATATTGAAGGAGTGATGGCATTGCATTACATATATATCTACCATCATGTGATTTCCCTTTTGGGGTAGGCAGAGAGGACAGAGCGCCATACTTTCCGGTCTCGACACACTTAGTCTTTTTTACATCCACACATCGTTTTGTACAAATTCTACGATTTTTCTGACTTTCTACGTTGCCTTATTTCAGAATATAATTAGCTTGATCCAACGATACTTTCCTTGGCCTTCGTCTTCTACGCTTTTCACTTATATTTGCGCTATATATCTGTTTTTTTTTAATTCATTTCTTCCAGATGCCCAAACCATCTCAGGAGCTGTGAACTGTCCAGCATTACTACAAAGATTAGCGTTAAATGTTCCTAACAATTACACTAGACTGTGCCGGCAAGAACTGTTCTCAATAACATACTCAAGAACGGGTCTTCCAGCCGCTATGCCTGTTGGAAGGGCCTTAACTTTTGTGAACGGGACTGCTTCGGATATTGACATATTTCATATCACGTTACCAAAAGTAAAGAAAAAATTTCTTCTAAGATTGAGCGCGTTAGAAAGCACTTATCAACGTATTTAAATGACTTTGAATATATGTGTATGTTTGTGTGTATATACATACGAGTATGTATGCATATACATAATTTTTTATTTCATATATTTTTTTTGTGAAGTTAACTTTTTTTGTATTTTTCAATGTAATTGGGCTAAGCCTGTATTGAGAAAATAAATAAATTATTGTAATAAATAAATAAAAAATAATTTCAGCGTACTGTTCTTCATTTTATTAAAACATCAGCTTTAAGTTAAAATTCATCCCTTATCACTTCATCCCGTATTCTGTCATACATTATCCCTTCATGTCTAGGCATTATCATCATCCATTTATCGAGCCTTCGAGTTTGGAACCACTACAATAGGTACGTAACTCGTTCGTAATTGCACAAAATCGCATAAAAGCGTTCGACGAAGCGATAGTTTGAAAAAGCTTTCGTAAAGCTGTAAAAAAAAAAGAAAATATTGTAACGCGTAAATTTTTTACGACCTGTGAAATAATATCACAGTTACATATTATGTATTTACGACACCGTTACAGTAAAATGGAAAAACCATTGGGGCAAAAACTTCTCGTTTTTTGTATCGGACTTAAAGACATATAATACAAAAAACCCTAAATCCAAATAAAAAACATGAACAAATATACGACGTCCCTCATAAATGTGCGACCTGCCCTTTTTGACAGAATGTAAGGACTATGAGCTGTTGTAAACAAAAAGGATAAAAGAATGAAAATTTAAGTAAACATCTGCTATAAACCTAACTGGGGTGACCATGTGGTGTAAAAAAAAGATATATCGTATTTTCTTACTTCGTAAAAGTTATTGTAATTTGTTTTATCAAACACTGTTTATTCCTCTTTCTGTAATGGTATAATCCTACCGGTTTTAAGGCTTTAATTTCAACAGGAGAGCACAAACAAGACTGTGTCCTGATGATGAGGTGAAAATCTTAAAACCGGTAGGGTTATACCGTTACAAAAAATGAAATAAACAGTGTTTAATAAAACAAATTACAATATCTTTAAACCTCCACAATGTTCTCATAGAAGGATGAGGTTGTTCGAATAAAAGTCGTCGAGATCGAGATAAGTAAAGAGAGAGAGAGTTTATTGTAAGCGTCTGTATTTATAATGTATAGAACGGCGCAGAACATGTCGCTGTCTCGCTTCGCTGGACACATGGTTATTGTTGCGCGTCCTATATACATTTCGTGCTACGGTGTGCAAGAAAGGCAAGCGATATATCGGTGTCTCGCTCTCCGCTACTAGTGAGTTCAATGACCGCGCGGGCGACCTTCGCCCGGTGCTGTCTCGCATTCCCTACAGTGCGAGTTCAATGACCGAGTGGCCAAGGGTCGCCTCAGTGGGTTCAGTGACCGCACGCACGGTCGCTACACCTTAAATATAAATAATATAATATCATAAAAGTTATTCTAAAATTATATCCAATACTGAACAATTTTAATTATATTTAATATTGGACCTAATTCAAGATTTTCAGCTCGTTTTTCAGTAGTCCTTAACTAATTCAGCTTGTCATGTTACACGTTTCTTGTAGACCTACTCGGCGTAATGTTTTATTCCATAGTTAAATCGTTGGAACTAATTACTTGACCAAAAATACTGCACAGGTTGGGCAATCAATATGTATTTTTATATGACTTTGACAACTACAAGAGTTAGGTGAAGAAGTGGTATTTGCCAGGATGAAAACATTGAATTATATATAATATGTTATGTTAGTTTTGGTTTGTAGTGTTGTTCGTTTTATACTTTTTTTTCTATTGTATGCCTCTGCTTACATATATCAATGATAAATTTGACTTGTTGTTATTTTAAAATCTTTTGTTTCAAAAAGCTCATCACATTGTTGAAATAAAATAAAATAAAATGACAGACCAAATCGATAGTGAATAGTCAGTGTTGTGTGGTAGAAGCGAAATACTACCTTGGGAGCTAGATCAGGTGAATTCAAAGGCTGCTGGATAGTAGTCGTGTTGTTTTTGGTCAAAAAACTCATGGAAATCATCATGTCTTTCGCAATTTCAACGCGGTCCTTTTTATGCATGAAATTGAAGTCTTTCGGCACCAGTTTTGCAGCGACACGTCTGAGGCTCAAATCACTAACCGAAATGTCTTGAGCGGATCCATAAGCGATGTTCAAGTCCTCTGCCAGCTCCTTGATGGTCAATTTGCGGTTTTCGGCCAACATTTCTTTGATTTTATCGATGTTTTCATCGGTTTTCGACTTCCACTGCGTTCGTCATCCTCGACCAACTCATGACCACTTCTGAAGCGTTCGTGCTCCCAAAAAACACTTCTCCAACATTTCCATGGTCTGCGGACCGTTAAATCCGTTTTTCACCTAAAATTTAATGCAAACTCGTTGATGCACAGTTGATGCCATTTGCAAACTTGTAAAAAATCGAAAACACGCACAAAGGTAGATATACACTGTACATCGTAACTTGTACAATTGTCAAGCTATGACGCTGAAATTTGAAAGGAAGTGTCAATGATAGATGTGGTAACCTAAAAAAAAAAAGAATTCCAATCGGGTGACTGACAGCGTCACACGGTGGCCGGTCCATACATTTTTTGATCAAGGTAGTATATAGGTATGTGCCAGGATATATTTAAATGAAATGATGCTCTCTCTGCCTACTCCAATAGGGGCATGGCATGATGGGGATTCTGAACATATGCCTCTTTTTTAGACTTATGATATTCTTCTTCTTTTACGTAGGGGACACCTCATACACCGTTTTAATGAGATACTTGAGGAAACACCACGTCGCTTTGTATTACCGATATCTTTATAAATATCAGGCTTATGAGTGTATTTTGTAGTTTTTTTTCAGTTTCCTTGTACACAGTACAACCTGAGGGGCTTATTGTCATGTGGTAATCTCTTTCTAATAACCTGAAAGATTTTAAAAGGCCTTAAGTAAACTCTAAACTGGGTCCTTCTTAAAATAATCAGGTACTAGCAGAAATCGAGCCCGCAACCCCAAGGCTAGATGACGAGAATCTTACCAAAAAGGTATTCTTCGTAAGGAACGTATCAATGTTTTTGTATGTTCAAGCTTCGTTTCTATACATCAAGTTTTTAAAAAAATATTTAAAACTTTGCATTCAAGTCCCTTAAAGGGATATATCCATTGTATCTTTCTCATATATTCTAACATATATTCTTTCGGAGAAGAATAGAACTAAGATATCATTTTTGTCTTGGTAAACTTATTTTTCCAAATCGATTCAATTGGGTGGGACATTAAGATAGTTTTTTTGCCGTTACTGGTCCTGTGGAGTGTAATGGTCTGCCTCTAAGTGTTAAAGATATGCGGGGCTTTTGCAGCTTTAAGAAGCACGTGTTGGCAACCCTTTTGAGAGGCCTTATCAAAATTTAAGTATTTTTTTTTTATTTATTTATTATTACACATGACAAGAAATATACACAATTTACTAAAAAACAACAGGTAATTTGATTTGTACATACAATTTTAATGGATCTGGGTTTGTTGCCTTTAATTTGTCGTATCCCCAGTAAACTAGGCTATTGCCTGTACCTCACTGAGGATATTTAGCATGAAAAAATAAATCGATACTTCTTTCCGATTTTTGATTACACAAAAACAAAACCCCGTTGCACGCTCTCATCAACCTGACAAACAGTGACACTCAACTACAACTGGAAACATCTTGCGAAATTCAACTCCTCACACATCGTCACTCCAGAAATACCAAAAATATTCATCCCACAATATACGGCACACAATCATAAGAATAAAAACCAAAATTAAAACAAAAAATACACAGATACACAAATACAAAAACAACCAAAATTAAAACAACAAGAAGAAACCCACACTCACGAGCTCACACAAATCCTTTCCACTCGTCATTCATCCTGAAAGCCCAAGTACTCAAAATCCTGTCGCAATAACAACCACGCTCCGATCGACTGTCTAAATGGTTATCCTACCTTTACCATAATTGAATATATGCACATTACACATATACACTATACTACGCCTAAATTCGAATGTGTTACTTTCACATATCCAAATATGTACAAATGTTTTTTTTGTAGTTCATCTTGCCCTGGTAAGTTTTTAGGGGGTTTCTTTAAACATGTAGATAAGGGAAAGTATTTAATGTAATGGCTACAGCCCCTACGTTCCTACCCTTACATTCAACTTTTATTTATTTATTTTCTAATATTTTTAATCTGTCAATAATAATGGTGTTGAATCTTGCGTTCGAGTGCCCTTGAGGAAAGTGTGCTCTCTAAGAGGCTGTATTTAAATAGTCCTTTGTTATTATTATTATTATTATAAGATTTGCTTTAATAACCATCGCAAATAATATGTGTAGTGGTTTATATAAATTTAATGATTTTACTTCCCAATTGATTCATGGTTACTCTATATACGTTTGTCAATATGCCATCCAAATCCTTTAGGCGACCTTTTCGAGATCTTGTCAATGTTGAACGGTAAAGACAAAGCAAGAGGATAAATCAATGTGCTCAACTCATAAATTTTTGACATGATAAAATATCGTCCATTTCGTAAAACAAGGGTGGGATATTAATTTTCCTGAAAACTATGTAAAATTGTCTTTTTCAGGCATTTATTTATTTTATTTATCCTGTAACATTTTACGAGTTTATTATCAAGGTGCAATCACCAAACAAACTGTTTAAGAATTTAGTTTTGAATTTAGGGGGAAATGTTTCAATTAGATCTTTGTGTATACAATGAAAATACAATCACAAAACAATAAATTCTTAGTGTTAAAGAAACTAGGAATCATTTTACAATATTAAAAGATTAATTACATTTTTATTCCAATAATTTTATTAATGACCGTTTCACGTGTTTCTACCTCATTTCTCGAAGCTCTCTTCAAGTGGAATGATATTAAATATTATCGAATATGGAGTTCCAAAAAATTAAAACCGAAACCTTTGATATATTTAATAATTGTATCAGCAGCTAGAATATAATTGGGAACCAGGAAAGACACTACGTCACTGAAAGGAAATATATTGCTTTTTGAATCGCTGTTTGACATGAAAAATATATTTTGATTAATGTTTAATTAAACATATTAAAAAAAATTGTGAAAATCTGGCATTTTATTATTTTTTATCATGTTTATGGAACAATCTTTTATGTGATTATACTCTTTCATACAATTTTTTTTTTTTAATTTTTAAATCTTACGTTCCGAAAAACTTTTAAATGTTCCGAAAGACTTTTACACTGTAAAAGTCTTTCGGAACATTTCAAGGAAAGTAAAGCCGACTTTTCACTATGAAATGTTGGTCCCGACATTAGGATAGGCTTGAACGTGACAAAATATTGGTCCCAACATTAGGATAACGTATGCTTGAACGTGACCAAATATTGGTCCCAACATTAGGATATACTTGAACGTGGCAAAATATTGATGTCAATATTGGTTCCAACATTAGGACATGCTTGAACGTGGCAAAATATTGGTCCCAAGATTAGGATAACATATGCTTGAACGTAGCCAAATATTGGTCCCAATATTAGGATATGCTGGAACGTGGCAAAATATCAGTCCCAACATAAGAATATGCTTAAACGTAGCAAAATATCGATCCCAACATTAGAATATGCGTAAACGTGGCAAAATATCGGTCCCAACATTAGGACATGCTTAAACGTGGCAAAATATCGGTCCCAACATTAGGATATGCTTAAACGTGGCAAAATATCGGTCTCAACATTACGATATGTTTAAACTTGGCAAAATATTAAACCAATATTGATTCCAACACTAGGATATGCTTGAACGTGGCAAAATATTGGTGTCAATATTGGTTCCAACATTAGGACATGCTTGAACGTGGCAAAATATTGGCCCCAACATATGCTTGAACGTGACAAAATATTGATCCCAACATTAGGACACGCTTCAACGTGGCAAAATATTGGTCCCAGCCTTAGGATATGCTTGAACGTGGTAAAATATTGGTCCCAACATTAAGATATGCTTGAACGTGACATGAAAATTATGAAAGGAAGATACATGCGGTAGAAATGAGAACCTTATTTGAGATAGCAGATATTTCATTTTGGTTTTTCCAGTTCACCGCTCTTCGTTTACCTCATCGTTTTTAACTGTCCATGCTGTTCGACTTTGAAATCAGCTAATATTAGGCTCGCAGCACCATGGTTGACGTGTTTCAAAATATTCTTATAGCGTTATAAAGCTTCACCTTTTAAAAGTCTGCAGCAGATTAAATCTGACAATCTTGTTGGAACATTGATCTCCATGTCATGGAAACCTAGATTTTGACCTCTTTAAACTGTATGTTTGCTTAACAGCAACAGCTTGCGCGCTATAAATTTATTGAGCACAGTCGTTTTCCACTCTAAAGATCATTGACAATCATACTCAATCACATATTATCATTATAATCAAACCAAAAAATAATTCTTAGTTGTTTTTTTTTCAATTTAAAATTATACTGTAACCCTTTTGATTTTTCATTATTCTATTTCCTATGTTTTCTTAATTCCCATATTTTACTCAACACGTTATTAAAAAAATTGTGTTATGTTTTGTTGTACACAATACAACGTGAAGCCTGTCTCCCAACCCGGAGGCTGTAGGTTGAAATCCTGCAGAAACTCAGATTAAGAAAAAAAAGATTCCAGTTGGTTTTCACTTAAGGCCACTATAATATCTTTTATTTAACAATTTTATTGCAAATAAAATCTGGCGGACTAATTGCCAGGCGGCAATCTCTTCCAACCAACCAGACAAAAGTAAATTAAGCAAGTCACGTGGTCGCATATATCATACAAACCCATCCCCACGAAATCCATAAACACATAACATACGAGAGCATATGCCCACAAACTCCACAAAGACGGACCATCACTTTTTTCATATAAAGTGAGATATCATCAAGCAAAAGGAAAGGAAGGAATGGTGGAGAGGAAAGGAAAAGAAAAATCACTAATAAAACATGTTATTTTACTGACTAGAAATTAAGAATTTTTCAGTCGCTTCTTAAAGCATGTCAAGGACGGAGCGAGTCTTATATTGGTTTGTAACTGATTCCAGAGTCTCACTGCATGGACAGTAAAAGACTACGTAAAAAAAAAGGAGCGGTGAACTGGAAAGGCCAATAGACAATTTCTGTTTGAGCGTAGCGCTAACCCATGATTGGAAAGACGCTGAAAATTTTCAGCGAGATAAGAAGGGTTGGCTGAAAAAGATTGTCACATGACAACAAACCAAACTGGTCGTACTGTACATAACGAAAGTATCATACAATACAAATATGTAAAAGAGGCCTTCAGTGAAATCCAGTTCCAACGAGAATCAAACCTTTAACTGCGGGGTCAGAAGACAGGCGTCTTACCAACTAGGTCCCAAAAGTTGTCACGAACTGTATGATTGGTTGGGAGAGATTGATACACAGAAATAAATCCGTCATATTCTGAACTGTACGATTTTTTTAAGTAAATAAATACTTACCAACGAATTGAAAGATAAAATGTATTAAAGAAGTGAAAAAAAATCTTATTAATGCAGCAAATTGCTTCAAAATCAATCCTCGCTTTTTAAGGTGACCACGCAACGAATTTATTCATTGTATTCCCAAGTCTAAGTCAGTCAACCGGAATTCTTTCCGTTTCCATCTCCGTAAGGGTTTAAATAAATCCCTTTTAGACAAACCCCTTTTCAAATATTTATAAATCTACGGTTTGTTTATTTAAATAAAGCGAAAGGGAAAACATCCCTTGAAAAGGGTAGAGTTTTGCTTTAACACGAGTTTTTTTCCTACTCAAACGTTTTGAAATAAACTTGATGAAACGTTTTATTTGGTGAAAAAGTGCTTGGTTCTGATTTCAAAGTTTACTCTCGATTTTATGTTTCGTCGGTTAAAAAAAAAGTTTTTTTTTCTAATTTACTTCCTTTGTTTTTTCGAAGTTTTATTTATCTGAATTCTTTCAGCACCAAACTCGATCGGGATTTGTAATTTTTTTTATTCATTCGTATGGTAGACCTTAACATATTCGAATTGATTATGTGAACATGTTAAATTAAAGCACGTGGCCGGAAGCAAAATATTGTCTTCAGCCCTATAAATTGAGCCTGTGGGGTAAGTTTGTATCCAAGTACACAACTTTCCCTTTCTCTACATATATACGAGTACATCTTGTCATGTATTGTCTTATACTATAAATAAATAAAAAATACGTTTATTGATAGTAACAAAGTATGTACATATTATATATCCTGAAATTACACACATATATAGTATTAAAGCAATTGAAAAGACGGTCTAAGAGTAAAACAAGTCTGAAAGTAAATCAGCCAGGGATCGAATTTAGGGCACCTGCTTACTTAGCGTAAATGCTAACAGTAAGACCATGGCCACCAACGTATACGAGTACTAGGCGCATCCACAAAGTAAAGAACGATTGCGCACCACGCCCTGCGACGATCCTTCCTCACCGCGATCGTATGCGCGCCAGTTAGCTCCTTCCCTCGCTTCAGTGCGAACCAAGTTTTGTTGCTGAACGGTCGTGCGTCTTTGTTCTGTAACCTTTCAAAATGGCTGCGCCCATCGAAAATCCTGCCAAATGTGAAATGCGTAGTGTCATTCGTTTTCTGAATGCACAAAATGTTCGGCCTATCGAAATTTATAGACAACTTTAAGCACAGTACACGAATCTTTCCCACAAATTTCACGATCGCTCCTATATGAAATAGTGACAGAGCACCTTGGCTACAAAAAAATGTGTACTAGGAAAAGAAAAACCGAATCTCAAAACCAGAAAAGTGATGGAAACAGTTTTTTGGGACCGAAAGGGTTTGATCCACGTGTAGTTTATTACAAGAGGACACACAATAAACTCAGAAGCTTATTGTGAAACTCTTCAACGACTTAGACGCGCCATCCAAAACAAGAGACGTGGAATGTTGTCGGGAAAGGTGGTTTTGATTCATGACAATGCGCGGCCTCATGCATCAGCACGAATACAGCGAGAACTTCAACGCCTTAAGTGGGAAATTTTTGGACATCCTCCTTACAGCCCTGATTTGGCATCAAATGATTTTCACTTATTCCTGAAACTAAAGGAACTTTTAGGTGGAAAACAGTTCGCAAACTATGAAGACCTTAAACAAGAAGTGACATCCTGGCTCAAATCTTTGGTGGTAGAAGAGTATAACATTGGAATTGAAAAATTGGTTCCACGTTACAATAAGTGCCTTGACAGCTATGGCGACTACATTGAAAAATAGAGTAAGGTACTGTGACTTTGTAAATAAAGTTTTGTGTTGATGTCTTTCGTTTTTATTTAGTTATGCCAAAACGTTCTTTACTTTCTGGACGACCCACGTATATCCATACACACAAATTAAATAAAAAAATAATACTAAGGTCTTAGATAGATTCGTAATTAACAGTATTTTAGTGTCAACTTGAAGTATGACAGTGAAACATGGGCGTGAACAATACTGAAATAGCCGAAAAAATGCTGAATGCGTGCACTGAGAAGGATTCATGGTGGGACAATGAATGATGTGAATATGGAATAAGGTGATTAAGGATGAACGAGAAATTAAAGTTGATGTGTTGTGTAAGACGAAGAAGAACACTCTGTGATGGTTTGGGCATGTAGAACAAATGAATAAAGAAAGATTAACACTTGCCACCCTGTGATGGACAGCGAGTGGCCAGGACTTACATTTTATTTGATCATTCGACGTTTTAACACATAATAAAATGATTTTTATAGATAATTACACAAAATAACCTAGCAGATTTTGCATAATTTAAATTTAAAATATACATTTTTCACTGGACGCTTAGCGTCCAGCACCGTGGTTTGGGGATTTTTTTAGTACAGTAAGGCAAGTGTTAACAAAACAAAACATAGTAGTAGCGAAAGGAAACAGTCAAGCGAAAGGAACATAGCGAAAGGAACCATATTTTTGTACGAATAGTGAAATATGGACGTTGATAAAAACTGAGAGGGGCTGAATAAATGCAGTAGAAAAGGTGAATTGAGAATACTACATGGAGTGACAATGTATGATAGACTACGGAATGAAGCGTTAAGGGTTGAATTTGAACTTAAGGATGATGTGTTGAGTAAGATGAAGAAGAGCACACTGAGATGGTTTAGACATGTGGAACGAATGAATTAAGAAAGATCAACAAAACAGATATATATAGTGCAAATGTGAGTAGAAAGAGTGGTAGAGGAAGATCAAGGAAAGTTTGATTGGATCAAGTGAATGATATTTTGAAAGAAGGAAAAGTAAAAAGTCAAAGTAATCTTATAAGAGTGAGTATGGATATAGGAAAGTCTTGCGTTCTGTCCTCTCTGCCTTCTCCAATAAAGAAACAGCGGTATGATATGTACTGATCAAATTTCGACAATAATTATTTTTATATATTCGGCAAATCACCCTGCTGAGAGTTCTTTATTTATTTATTTATTTAATTAACGACACAACAGTGTCTTTATATACAAATGAACATGTGACAGGTTATACAAGTACTTAAAATTATTGACAAATAATACAAAACTTTATCTTAAACTAACATGAAGATACAAAAAGCAATAGTAATAATAAATTACTGTCATTGTTTTAAAATTATTTAATAATCTTTGAGAATTTTGTGGGAATTTTATGGATATATTATATATTGAGATATAGAAAACACATGGCCTCATTAGTAGAACGAGATGCAAGTTGCTTTGCAGAATTAAAAGCTTCATACATGTTGATGCAGGGTTACTCAACTCCAGAGGCAAAGTATTGTCCTTAATGTTTGGTTTATATTACGTTATTTATATTAATAAAGGAGAGCACAAAGTTAGTAGCTATTTCTAAATATTGTTGTAATATTCTGGCGAATACTACTATATATATACTTATATTAAAAATATCTAAATTGTTGCTATAAACTTTGTATTAGAAATGGCATCACTCCGACTTTCTCTAGGTCTCGCGAATTCTTATTTAAATTAGAAATAGCTTGCTGGTATTTTTCTGTATGTATGCCATTAACGAATAGATTTTACGATATTGGATTAAGAAGAATAGGTATTATTTTCACAATATTGGAACGTACGATAGTTTGCAGCTTACACCATGCGACCTATTGGATTAATAAAATAATGTAATATCCCCTAATGCTTTTAAGGTATCAAATTCCATTTGGGAAATTGCTGGCCTCCGGGTCGGGTTCCACCTGCTGGTCGCGGGGATTATCAGATCAATATTAAATATGCAGTGGTAATGGCTAAAAATATAAGCAATCTGGTAAAAAGCGGATTAAACAGTGTAAAGAAACGCTTACCCTAGATTGACCACTTGAACACAGCCATATCGTAATCTCTTAAATAACATAACTATACAGCTATAAAAGAGTCGACTCGTGAATTTTCTAAAGTCACAATCAATTGTGGGAAGACATCTTCGCTGTTATGGGGGATAAACTTAATCCCCATTTATTCTAAATCGCGATCTAGACTAGAATATATATATTTTAATTCATTATGAGTGCACGTCACTTAGTGACGAAACTAACCGCTTAAAGCTGACGTTCTCTTCCTGCGGTATGTATCCAAACATCGTAAGACTTTTCTTAGATACATAAAAAAAAGACGTGTCTTAATCCCGTACCCTTAAAAATTTGATCAATTGGTTCTTCTGGCAGTCTATGGAATGCATAAGAGCTTCCTCCAAAACAATATCTCAAAGAACATTTTTTTTTTATCCACTTTGCACGGATTTCTCCTGTTACACAAATAGGGTCTGCTTCTAGCGTTAGCTTATTCGTTAAGAAGAATATCAGCCAGGATTCTTCTCATACTGCTAGGCGGTACCGAGAATATATCAACAGTGTCATTCAGTTGGTTCAATATCTCTATACCACGCGTGACTGAGTGTTTAGCCATGATATTCGTCCTGTAAGTTGGTATGTAGAACAGATGGTGATTCCTTGCACGGATATAGTTATTGGGTACATATAAACTTAGTGCTTCTAGAATCGTGGGACAGTTAAAGGAACCTTGAAAAACCTTAAGTAAGAATATCGCAACGGATTCTGGCCTTCTTGTTTCGAGGCTTCTATAGTTACACACCGTGAGAATTTCGACATAGTGAACATATTTTGGAATATGTTCGTGAACATATTCCAAAATGTTTTAGTGAAGTGAAGTTCGTGTTAGTGAACATATTTTGGAACATATTTTGGCATATGTTTGGAATATTCTTATTTTTCCGATTTTAAATCACTCATTTTTACATGCGTATTGATGTTTATTGAATACACAGCACCGGAACGTGCGGATTTTTTAGCACAGGAAGGGAAAGGTTAAATAATAAAAAAAATAAAAAAAATGAATCAATTCTTTGTGTATTGCGTGAGATATGTGTATTATGAATCGTAATTTTTTTTTCTTCGGAAAACGTTGCTACGTTATTATTTGTTTTACAATACATCTGAGGGTGAAACGTGACTACGAAATACTTAAGATTCAAAGTCACGGGAGTAGGAAAATGAATTGCAGTGCAGTAAATATACCTATAAAGCTGCTTAACACTTGCATTACTGTGCTAAACAATTCCGCCAGCCACTGTGCTGGACGCTCAGCATCCAGTGAAAAATTTATGTTTTAAATTAAAATTATGCAAAATCTGCTAGGTTATCTTTTGTAATTAGCTATAAAATTATGTTATTATGTAAGTCCTGGTCACTCACTATCCATCATACGGTGGCAAGTGTTAAGATCTGGGATCCAAATTCGTTGCCTGTACTTTCATAGGAAAATTCGAATGCAGCAAAATAATTATATGATGTTATTAGATCAAAGAAGTCAATCAGTTGAAAGATGTGCCAATGTATGACTGAATGGAGATCACTTCGGAAATTATTGACTCGACAACCATCGTTGTATCATAAAATGTGATTTCCGCATTGATCTAGATCAGGGGATCTCCAAACGTTTTTAGCCTAAGGGCTAAGCTGACTCCTCCACTAAGTCCCAAGGGCCAAGACCCAGCTAGCTCATCATACCAACATACTGTACTTTTGAATTACGCGCAAATTTTCGTATTGGGACTAGCCGCCGAGTGAGATATCTATGGCGCAGGGTTCGAGGTTGGACTCCGCTCCGTTCGCAATTCCGGTTGGTACTTACGGTTGGTGTAGCGATATTTTTAAAGAAAAATATTTAAAGTCATCGTTGCTGGAATTTTATAAATTCACTCACACAGTTTGATCAGTTGCATACATTTGCTAGTGGCTTTTTTTCTACTTTTGGCACTACTTATCTGTGTGAATATACAAAAATTATTTACAGATCCCAATTAACTGATGAGCATTTGAAGTCGCTGCTGATAATTTCTATTAGTAAACTTGATCCATTGTCAGTGGAAAGTTACAGTTATGTTATGTTACATAAATCTCATTAATCATAATTATAATGTTTAATTTCATTATGTGAATTACCTATGTATGTCACTTATTGTAAGTTTTTAGGATAAATTTCATATAATTAATTAGAGTTAAAATGTTCAATTTCATTATGTATGTCAGTTATTGTGTTTCTTAATTGGTCGTTAAATGAAAAAATCTATTATTATTTTGTATGATTCACTTACATTGTAAATTTTACAATGTAATCAAAATAAACTATGAAGGGCCGGATTGGTGGTGCTCGCGGGCCGGTGTTAGCCCGCGGACCGTAGTTCGGAGACCCCTGATCTAGATGACTATAAAATTACAGCATGGCGAAGGAACAAGATTGAAGTTAAAAAAATCGCTACAATAGCTACCATGGTCAGAGAGAAACTGAGTTTCTCCATAGATTTGATGTATCCACTAGGAGCCGAAGCGCGCCCTGATATAAGGAAAAACATCATATTTCTCTCTGACCATCGTTGTTGGCATATTGATAACTAGACAGGCTCCGGGCATACTATTAAAAATATGTTTTCCAATATTCCATGAAAATGAACGAAATAATAATTAATTAATGTATTTGACCTTTTACTTAAATATTTATATCCGATACCCTCTTTAAAATTTCAACTATAGATTCTCCCGAGTTGAAAATTTTCTTCGACTCGTGCGTTTGACATTTGATACTAAACTTATATAAATTTATTTCTTCGTTCAACTTAAGTTTCAAACGCTGAAATACTTTTACAGAACGTTTTTGTTCGTTTTATTGTTATCCCGACGTTAAACACAAATACGTGTAACAAAGAAAACTGACCAAAGGAAGGTCGATAATATTACTACTTTGCAGAATCATTTTTAGAGTTGTTACCGTCCTCAAATTCAGGGCAGACAACTAATGTTGCCTAGTTTTATTTTCAAAAGTGGAGATTTTTTGTTATATGGATTACATATATTTTATTAATTTTGTTTTAGTTGGTTGGAAGAGATTGCCGCCTGGCAACAAGCTCGACAGATCGTATTTGAAATAAATGTGTTAAATAAAAAAGTAATATCCTCAGTGAGATACCGGCAAAAGCCTAGTTTACTGGGGATACGACAAATGAAAGGCAACAAACCCAGATCCATTAAAATTGTATGTCCATATGAAATTACCTCTTGTTTTTTTCAAAAATGATGTATATTTCTTGTCATGTGTAATAATAAATAAAATATTTTAACCTTTTGATCATATTATTAAAAAAATATTTAAAAATATAAATACAAATGGAGCAAGATCGTAACGAGTGAAGATAGACATTTTTCATTAAATTCGGAGGAGCCAAATAACGTGGGAGCAATGGTTATGCGCAGAATGCGTAAGGACGAGGGAAGAGACATTAGGGTCAAGCAAAAAATAAATAATCTCCATACAATTAACCCAAATGATATCACATTTTAATGCAAGACTGTCACAAGTCAAAATAACTCCAATATGACTTATGTGTATAGGTATTTTTGATCTAGATTAATTTAAATTAGCAAGTAATCAGAAATCATATAATTTTTGTTGGTTTATTAATTTATTTTGAACTTATGGATTCAAATATGGTGACATTTTCGTCGGTTAAATTGTTTTATTTGACATCTGTTATTAATACCCATTATGTTAATTAATATGACTAAGAGCACTACGTAGGATCCTGGGCCCCGTGAATGTCGGCGAAACCTGGCGAATACGATACAACGACGAGCTGTATAATATCTACACAGCTTCTATGCTATCTGTACATGTCAGACTGAGCAGATTGAGATGGGCCGGACATGTGCAGAGAATGCCGTCATCATGAGTACCCAAAATAATCCTGGAAGGACACCCGGGTAAGAGAAGGAGAGTGGGCAGGCCAAGGCTGCGATGGGAGGACGAAGTTGAGAGGGAAGCAACCCGGCTGCTGCAGGCGCAGGATTGGAGGGTCGTGGCGGAAGACAGGAGGAGTTGGAGGTGAAGATTGACAGAGGCCAAAGCTCGATATGGGCTGTAAAACCATCGAAATAAAGAATAATTAATATGATAAAACAGTTTCTAAAAGTCGTTTAATTTCGATTTTTAACTCGGGATTTTCCCTTTTTTTGAAAAAAACTTGATAACCACGCGATATTCGATTTTTAACATTTCACAATATAACGAAACGACTTGTCTTTTATAAGATCTTGTGGACATACAACTGAGGGCTAAGGTATTAAATTTTAACTATAACCCGCGTTCAACGTGGCCGACATGGTATCGTTCCATACACGCTGTAACTTTTCCAGGTTGTAACTTTAGTAATTTCTTCTTAAAAATCTTCACGATTCTAAATTAAACTCTAATTCGAAATATGATCGATTTACGAGTAAGTCGTATATTTTTAGAATCATTCATTGATACTCCACTTTTTTCTTAGTACACGCAACTCGCAACGCACACGCACTTTACTCTGTAAAGTCTAAAATTCATTTCCATACGTCAAGGTGAGCACCAACACTCTTTTATGTATTATCATTTTTGCTCCTTTGGATATAAAACGGTTGTTGTATATAACATTAAGTGCTCCGTTTACCTTGTTCTCTATAACTATTGTCCTTTCAGCGTCACTTTTAACTTGTCCATTACACGTAAACATACTGCCCAGATAAGAAAACTCATCAACTTGCAAGTGAGTTTATACTTTAATATACTAGTGAGTTTTCAAGTGAGTTTATACTTTAATATACTAGTGAGTTTTCGAGTCTTGGTGTCAATTTCATATCTACATATCACATCTAATGATGCGAAAAGCAAAATGGGAAATAACAAACTTAATTTCTGACGTATTTAAAATTTAGGTGCGTTTTCGATAATTTTGAGATATTTGTTATATTTTTTCCCTTTATTATGGTGGAGACAACCATTTTTTAAAATAGTAAATATTTTTACAACTCATAATCTCAGAAATCGCATCTAAACAATGTTCAACAACTCTTCATTGCACGTTCTACATTCGCATTCGTATAAATCATTTCATACTCATGCGAATGAGACTTACAAAAACTTGAATTTTTAAAAGATTCCTGTAGTTTTAGTGTTATTATATGGAGTGGAATCATGGACCCTCAAAGTTGGTAGTATGAACCGATTGGAAGTATTTGAAATGTGGATACACCTGAGAATGCTACGGATACTCTGGACGGATGTGGTCAGCAACACAAGGGTTCTTCAAAGAGCCAAAGTTGATAGAGAGTCGCTGACTAATATTAAAATCCGAAAGGTGTCCTATTTGGGTCATGTACTTAGAGGAGCAAAGTACAAATTACTGCACCTGATCATCCAAGGCAAAATCGAGGGTCAAAGAGGTGTTGGCAGGAGGCAAATCTCCTGGCTCCGCAATATACCTGATTTGACTGGTATAAGGAGCGTTGGGGATCTTTTTCGGGCTACTGGGGACAAAGATACTTACTCTTAGGTGATAGTCAACGTTGGGGGGACCTGATTTGACACTAGGAAGTTTTTTTTCGAAGCCTTTTTTCAGCAGAATTAATTTTTGTAGTTAAGTAATTTCCTAGCATAAACTTTCACAGTGTATTTGAAGTAACTAGTATAATGAAATAGTCTGCATTTATTATTATTTCTCTTTGACAGTATTACATTTTGAAATAAAGGAGTTATATATTGAACACATAATTTTTTTCCGATTATGTTTGGTAGTTATTGGTAATTTTTTATCCGTGTAATTTTTTCCCTACATCATGAATGATTGAAAGTCTACTGTTAACTTTTTTGTAATTAAAAACTTGAAAACTTAATTATCTTAAAATTGCGTGATCTAACTTGTTACAGTCTTGTATTAAATGTGAGGCTTTTAGTTAATGGGTAAGTTTTAAGGTCAGTACGTATACTGGAGAATCAGTCTGGGATGCTCCAGTCCCTAGTGGAGATGACAAATAGTCCGATATTTTTATAGAGAAGATTTACTTTAGCTAAGTGTTGCATCCCACGCTGTCAGTGGCATAACTTAAATATAATTTTTCTTTTTTTTATTTAAATTTAACTAAATTCATACATCATTTACCTTTCTGGTTACCAAAATTATTATTAATTTTCTGTTTATATAGCGTTTTTTCGGAATAAAATATTACGACGAAAGCTGCTGGTATGTTAGACAAACAAAAATTATGTATTTATTTATTTAAAACTTTCATTGCAAATACAATCTAGCGGTCTTATTGCCAGGCGGCAATCTCTTCCAGCCAACCAGACATAATTAAATGAAGCAAGTTACGTCATCGCATAAATAATTCAAATGACTATCCATCCCATAAATACATACGTGAGCATATGCCCACGGACCCCACAAAGACGGACAAACACCTGAAAATTATTTTTCATGTAAAGTGAGATATCATCAATCAAAAGAAAAGGAAGGGATGGTGGAGAGGAAAGGAAAAGAAAAATCAGGAATGAAACACGTTATTTTACTGACTAGAAATTAAGAGTTTTTTTCAGTCGCTTCTTAAAGCATGCCAAGGACGGAGCGAGTCTTATATTGGTTTGTAACTGATTCCAGAGTCTCACATTATGTATGTTATGTTAGGAAGAATATCATCAACTAGTTGCAACCCGTGAAATATTCACGGAAGTAAAACAAATTATACATTTTTTAAATACCGAATGGAGCAAGATCAGCTTAAAGTTTTTTAGGTTCATTAATGTTTAAAGTTTAAAATAAAAAAGGTACATCTTGATTGATGAATTATTTAATTCTCAAAAATCTCTTTATATACGATATTTTGTGTATAAACATTACTGTTGTTCAATTTAAATCGTTGATAAAGTTTTCCTCGAAGACTTGTTTCAGATATATTGACTGTAATGTTTTCGCATTTCCGACATCTTGAAAAAGCCACATATAATTGTCTACATTAAAAAAAAAGAGCATAATATAAATACACACAAGTAATTATAAGGTTCAATATAATAGGAAATAAATGAATTATTTAATGAATTACAATTCAAAATAAATTGGCATCGTCCCCTTTTACACCGGTTCGTTCAGTATTATTTCAATCTGTTTCGAAGTAGTAAACACAAGTAATTATAAGGTTCAATATAATAGGAAATAAATGAATTATTTAATGAAATACAATTCAAAATAAATTGGCATCGTCCCCTTTTACACCGGTTCATTCAGTATAATTTCAATCTGTTTCGAAGTATTCCTTTCTCCCTCTCACTTGTATTCAACATTCAATTCTCGTATTCTTTCTTTGGCGACAACCGTACGGCTTTTGGCCTATTTATATTATGATTATAAAGGAGATTAATATAATCGAAATATTGTCACCCATCGCTTTTGATGATATTGTCAGTAGAATATGACGAAACCTTGTTTAAATCAACCTCTGAAAAGTGGAGCTCAGAAACACTGGGTCGAGGCATTACAGTATTTTTTCGTAAAGTGTTCTCTTAGTGTTAGTATCTAAACTTTGTTGGGACAGGAAGAAGCACGTTGACAGTTTGGATTTGATATGTTGATTTCTTTGCTGTGCGTTGTCGAATTTCAACGACAATAGCTCGACTTTGTTGGATTTTTTATGTGTGAGTTTCGTGGGTGTATGTCGGCTGTCTCAAGACAGGCAATGAATCTAGTGACATGGCTAATATACGACCTTGTTTTGTTTATAAATATGTACGTAATTAAATAAATGACATTAATAAGATAATCCTCACTATAATAGTCAGCAATATATTCCTTTGGATCAAAGTAGATGCCAGTGCAAAACACTTCATCTTAGCCGCAGAGCTCACAATATATACAACATGTATTCAATTCCCATTACATCTACTGCGGTTCGGAAGGCAATGGGAAATCATTGCAGATTTTTTTACAAAAAAAAAACCACATGAATATGTTTAATGATTTGTGAGTTACGTTCCTCAGAATTGAGGTCAGGACGAAGAACAATAAGATAAACGTGTCGACGCTTTTCAAACCCAGGCATGTCCACATTATGACATTTTTGAGATAAATATACCAAAATGTAGCTTATGTAGTCTTGGATAAATCTGCATTTTTCAAAATAAGATATCTCCTTGTGTAATAAAATGATGATTGAAATAAGAGTTTTTTTCAAACTCAGATATGTCCACGAGGTTGTTTTTATCAAAGTCATGTCTATTTAGACCATTCAAGATGGCCGATCAGTCGTAGTGTAGTCGGACTGTCAACAACAATCAAACTCGGGTATGTCCATGCGGTATTGTATCAAAACCACGCATCATAAATGGGCGTTTTTCAAAAGTGGATATGTCCAAATTGAAATATGCTTTATTTTTTCTACTGATTTGAATTTCTAGGATTTTTTTTGAAAAAACAATGTCATCTGTAAAGCAATTATCAAAAAGATATATCATTCTTATATACTCGTATATAGTTTTCAGTGATCAGGGACAAAACAACGTTTTGCTCGGTTTGAACTTGTGTGGACATACCAGGGTTTGAAAAGCGTCGACACAAATATAGTAAAAAAAAATATAATCAACTGCGAAATGGTCTACGATCAACCATAAAAATATTTGCATATATTGGAACATTTAATTTACTTTTTCACACGGAAATAAATTGTTTCAGAAATGCGCCGCCATTGTAGCGAGTAAAGTTATCCTCATATTGAAGCTTCAACTCAGAACTTTGACAGAACTCTTAACCCATTTATTCTCGACCTCCGCAAATGCATACTTCAGTATACCTACCCTTGAGACGAACTCCACTCCGCTTGCCATGGAGAAGACAAACTTGGTTTAAATTTATATAACCCCATCTTGGGAAACATAAAATAAAGTAGAAAATATACAACGTTCATGGAAAAATAATCTGTAACTAATTTAACTCTCGTCTTGATAAACATTATTAAATATCATCCAATCACCTCCATCACTTCTTTATCGTGTGCTCAACACGTTGTGTAGCATCCAAACTTACTTAAAAAAAGTAGATTTGAAAATATTGGCATGACTTATACTTGCATATATATATACATTATCGTCCCCTTCCTTAACCTGTTCATTCCACGAATTTATTGACCTCTCCTCGAACATACTAGCTATCATACATACAATACCCGCTTGTGACAGACCAGGGCTCAGGAGGCCCAAAACCATTTCATGATTAGCCATTTCAGAATATATTCGAGGATTTGTAGAGGCGGATTTGTGTTCACGAAATCTCTTTTCAAAAGATCTTCCTGTCTTTCCTTTATTCTGAAATCGCTAATCATTGTCACCGTGAAAATCATACTTTTTCTATCGATGATGCCAAATTCTTACATATCAGTAGTAACGGAAATAAATTGGACAGAATAGAGGCCCTAGAAATTTCTAAGTCAGTACACCGATCCGAACATCTGTTGAACAGTTATTTCCCAAAAATCTCTCCGCTCTTGGCCGAAATTGTCCCATGCCTCTTTCACCCCTCAGCCTTCAACCGTTGAAGCGTGTATATCGGTACCAGTTCGAACAGCATTTAGTCTTGTTTGAACTCCCCTGGAGATGAGGTAAAAGCCTTGAAACCGGTAGGGTTATTACCGTGACAAAAAAATTGAATAAACAGTGTTTGATAAAAATAAATTACAGTGTATTTAGGATGTTTTATTTTCTCCTTCAAATCCTTTATCTGAAGTTCCATTCTAGATACGAGTCTAAGAGTAAAACTTCATTTCTTTTACTCCACCACGTGCTCAATGCTGAGGTCGTAGTTTTCTACTGAGTCTGGAATTTGGTGCATCATTTATCTACATCCTTCTCGGTTTAGACCATGTTGAATGCAGCGTTTAAGGAGGTATTCTACTTTAGAGGAGCGAATTTCGGGCGTTTTTTCAGACTTAATAAAAAAAAAACTCAAAATGTTTTTCCTATACATTTTTTACAGTTTATTTATTGATTATTTGAGATTGAACAAAAAATTTATGAATAAAAATTAAAAATTCAAGATGTTACCCGCTGTTGTATCTTGTCGTAAATAAGGGGGTAATCTGGTCGACATGATTGGAGCCCTTTGTAAATTTGAAACAAAAATCATACACAGTTTCTTAATAAAAAATAATGTCGTTATAGTTAGTACCAAAAACAAAAATGTAAAATAGTGGCTTTGTAACTTTTTAACTTTTCAGATAGTAAAAATAACAGTTTTAAATTTTCCAAGGTAGGAACGATATAAAAACATTTATTAAAGATTTATACTAAATTTGAAAGCAATAAATTGGATAGAACTTGAAATTTAATGTCTAACTAGGTCGAAAAAAGTAGTTTCGAGAAAAACAAAACTTTGAGATTATTGTCCGAGTCATTCCGGTTCGGCGTAATTGCTGCCTCATTTATAGCTATAACGTCGTAAATATTAAGAATTTTAAAATTAACTTTTGAGAAAATATTTTTAAAGGTCCAAGCTTTAAGAATATGCAAAAACAGAGTTTTTTTTTCAAATTTCTCAAGTAGAATATCCCCTTAAAGAGAAATCTGTTAACTTCTTTATTTAGTCTATTCCCATCTCGCAGGAGATATTCCTCTTGCATATTTACCTTTAACTCGTGATCACAAACTTCTTTGAAACTTGCGACATCCTTTCTGACAACATGTCCAAAGTGTGTTACCATCCTTTTCTTGCGTGTTGTCGAAATACTTTCGGTAATCATTAATTATTTGATGATAGCGATGAAGAAATAGGGAATTGAAAGTCGATATACTTCGAATACTTATTATATATGCTTCCTGTATCTTAAAAGTGTTCTTGTTGGTAAGACGTTTGTCTTCCACTCAGGGAGAAGGAGTTCGATGTCCGATAGTCTTAAATAAATATATAAAATTGTCTTAGTCTGGTGAATGTTCGTCAATGTGGTCATTGTTACGTTTCAGCGTTTATTAGTAACACTAAAAAGTTTAGAAATAATCTGGAAAAACAAGTATATGAACATCCAAAGCAAAGTGAGGATATACAAGACCTGTGTCCGCCCCATAATGACATACAGCATAGAGTCTAGAGCTAACACTGTCAGAACCAAAAATCTCCTTCGGACCAGTGAAATGAAGGTACTCAGGATTATCGCTGGCAAAACCCTTCGTGATAGAATACGAAACACAGAAATCCGAAGGATGTGCGAAGTTGAAGATATTGTCAGATGGGGACAACAGAAAAGAAGGTTCTGGAACGAACATGTATCCAGAATGGCGGAACCAAGAGCCGTAAGAATGGCCAGGGACAGTATCCCCCAAAGCAATCAGACCTCCAGGACGACCTTCCAAAAGATGGAAAGACAGCTGGCAGTCGACGTCACAAGAGGGAAACGATGATGCAGAACAATAATAGACCAACAGGTCTAAAAGAAGAAGAAGAAGACTAACAAATATGGACAAAGAATAACTTGGCTACTCCAGTTGTCTTAGAAAGCTCAATTCACGGAGCCGAAGATAATGTTGTTCTCTTGTATAGTATTAAGTATTTGTAAGTTTAACGTCTTCATTGAAGAAAATGTAATATTCATGATTTTATTCTTCGTTTCTCTACATCCTTCCTCGGTATTTTCTCTGAATCGTTTTGTATTGCTTCCAATAATCTTCAACCCTTGTTGCCTCTCTTCAGCCACATGATATCGGATTGGACTGAACGGAAAAGAATGTTAATACCCCTTGCAAGAGAAAACCTTAAGTGAATACAGGGCAGGGCTTTGCTCGGTTTTTGTAGACTGTAGTGGTGCAAGTTTTAAAAATGTATTTTGATATTAAGATGGGTTTTGAATATTACTTTTTGAAGTGATATAATCTTACAAAACAGCGTTATACAAGCTATAATTTTTGTTATCATTACAAATTTTGTTTTTGAACAAGTTTATATTCTTTTTTTTTTTTAATTTTATTTTGTAGTTAGGGCATTAACATTGTGGAGGTTTAAAGACATTGTAATTTATTTTATCAAACACTGTTTATTCCACTTTTTTGTAACGGTATAATCCTACCGGTTTCAAGGCTTTTACCTCATCTTCAGGGGAGCACAGACAAGACAGAATTCTATTTGAACCGAGATACACGTTTCTAACGATAAACATTCGGGTTGAGAACTTATGGTGAAGGGAGGGGGAAGGGGGAGGAATGGAGGGATGAGACAGTCTCGGCCAGCAGCTTTTATTCATATTCATAATAATAAAATGACAATTTATATAGCACTGTTTAAAAAGCAAACTCTCCTCAAGGGCGCTCCAGCTCAGGATTCGAACCCACTCATTAATTTTGATAATAGCTCCGAAAAATGATTGTCTTGAAGTGCTTCCTAAAACTGCACACGCCATATCTCTGATACTAGGAGGTAGACCATTCCACAACACAGAACCAGCAACGCCAGACGCTCTTTCATAATACCTAGTCCTATTAGATTAATTTGGAAAAACCAATTAATTAAATCAAGAAGAAATTGTCCTCTCAGTGTTACTTCTCTCAAATGGAACATTCTTGACACAGATTAGAAAGATACAATGGATACATCTCATTAAGGGACTTACTTGAATACAAAGAGACAAAGTTCGAAATCGATCCGTTCGTGACATTTAAACCAGTGTAGATTTTTAAAAAGTGGACCGAGATGGAAATATTTATAACCACCACATACTGCCTAGCAGCTGCATTGAGTCTAGAAATTTGTGATTCAGGAAAGTGACTGAAGTCTAGAAATTTGTGAATCAAGAAAACCAGAATAAATAGAGATGCTATAATCCAGACGCGACGTAACAAATTCATTAATAAGATATTTTATTATCTTTGTTGAAACCCGTCAACAAACAAATAGAACTTTATTGAAACACATCATCGAACAAATATAACTCTCTAAGACTATAGAAATCTGAAGAAACCGTACAACCAATCAAGACAGATATCACGAAATTTGATACTTTCTTTTATTAACCCCCATATCTAATGAAACATCCCCATCAAGAAGGTGTTGTCTACGCGGTGAAGCCACCCAGAGATATTTCGTTTTACTTGGATTTAATTAAAATTTGTTTCATGAATGTACAGTAGATTGGTTTTGATAATTTTTCAACAGTTATTTGCTCGAATATAATACGCGTTATATTTTTCTGTAGAATTTTAACTAAATAAGTTTTAAAATAAATAATTACCTTATAGCTTTTAAGCGATTGCTCCCTGCTATTTCCAACTAAATATTATATTTTTTATAGAAAAAAAAAAACAACTATTGTATAAAGAAATTAACAAAATTCTAATAGAAAATTAAAGAAAATAAAAAACTGTCGTTTAATTAACTCTGGCGTCACTTTATGGAGCTCTATAATTAAAATAGAATTAAAACATGGTTAATATGTTTTCTGAGTTCGATGAACACTCAATGTTCGACGAACACATGATCGCTCGTTTTCGAATCCTATAAATACAAAAATATTACACATCTGTATAACAAAATGAATTTTCTAGAAACTATTGGAAGACAAACAAGCAAAACAGATGTATGTACGACAATCAATTAAATTTATTCTCTTCTCCACTTCTAACCGTATTCCGCCTTTGTACCATAAACAACAAATAATACAGACATTTTTACTCTATTTTATCATAAACAACACATATAATTATGTAATTAATATGTACTTCAATTATTAACATTCATCTGATGATGACATAAGTTTTTAAATGCATTGTGCTATGCAATAAATAAAGTGAAATAAAATAAACTAACGTTGAGTTCATTTTATATTAAAATGCATGTTCAACCCCACATTAATATTAAAATACTCGTAACTTGATAAATATCAAGAGAACAACTGATCGTTTTTTTTTTTAATATTTCCCATTTATTCACAGACGTTAAAAGCGTTACATATTACTATAACATCCCTTAAAATTTCTAGAAACTACGTCTCGCAGCCTTCTGTCACCATATACTTCCCTCCTCCCCTCGGAATTCTTATAATTCTTCGTTATATTTTATTGTATATACAGTGAGACTCTGAAACCAGTTACAAACCAATGTTAGACTCGCTCCGTCAACGGGTATGCTTTAAAAAGCGATTTCTTCTTCCCAGTGTCATGTCAGGTCCCCCCAACATCGAATATAACCTGAGAGTAGACATCTTTGTCCCCGGTAGCCCGAAAAAGATCCCCGACGGTCTTTATACCAGTCCAATCACGTATATTGCGGAACCAGGAGATTTGCCTTCTGCCAACATCTATTCGACCCTCTATTTTGCCTTGGATGATCAGGTGCAGTAATATGTACTTTGCTCCTCTAAATACATGACCCAAATAGGACACCTTTCGGATTTTAATATTAGTCAGCAAAAAGCGACTGTAAAAACTTTTAATTTCAAGTCTGTAATATAAAGCGTTTCATTCATTATTTTTCTTTCCTCTCCACCATCCCTTTCTTTTTCTTTGTATGATAATATCTTAGTTTCATTTTTATTTTGTGCATTGTTCATTATCCATATAACGACTAAGGATCAGTTTGTAGCTCGTTTGGATTCATATAACGACTAGCTTATGATATTACGGTTCTTTTAGATCCATATAACGACTAAGATGCAGTTTGTAGCTCTTTTGGATCCATAAAACAATTAACTTGCAAGTTTGGATTTTTTTCGTATCCACATAACGACAAAAATGCAGTTTGCGATTCTTTTGAATCCATTAAACTATTTAGTTAACGACTATTTTGGATCCATATAATAACAAGCTTGTAGTTTAACGGTTATATTGGATCCATATAAGGATAAACATGCAGTTTACGACTCATTTGGATCCATATAACTACTAATTACAGCATTTTGCGGTTCTTTTGGATCCATATGACTGCACATGCAGTTTGCGACTATTTTGGATCCATTTAACACTTGCCACCCTATGATGGATAGTGAGTGACCAGGACTTACATAGTAAAATAATTTTATAGCTAATTACAAAAGATAACCTAGCAGATTTTGCATCATTTTAATTTAAAATATACATTTTTCACTGGATGCTGAGCGTCCAGCACAGTGGCTGGCGGAATTGTTTAGCACAGTAAGGCAAGTGCTAATAACTAGCATGTAGTTTACGATTCTTTAAGATCCATATAACTTCAGACGTGCAGTTTGCGACTATTTTAGATCCATATAACTTTAGACGTGCAGTTTGCGACTATTTTAGACCCATTTCACGATTGACATGCAGTATTGGTTATTTTCGATCTTTCAGTTAGATATAGAACTAAGATACAAGAGTATACAAGATAATGCCGGCCCTGTCTCAAGATCTTTAACTTTCCATTGTCTGTTTGTGTTTCATCGACTTCAAGAGGCGATTCGATGTTGCTTTGTAAGTATTTATTTTTCAATTAATGGAAATTGAACTTTGATACTAGAAAAACATTTTAAAGTGGCGATAATTGAAGGAGACTTAAACTTAAAAACAAAACTTTTAAGAGTTATCGTTTTCTTGCGTTACAAAGCGTTGAAAGGGAGGAAATTATTTATTGCCCATTAGTTAAAAAAATATACCATTTTCGTTCCATTTAGTAACGACAAGTTTCGACGTAGAACTCTAGTTTCATCCTCATTGAGGTTGTCCTTCCACGAATAAGCTATCTGTGGCAACTATCAACGACTCAAAACAAGATGAAAAAAGCAAGAACTAGGCCACAACAGTATTTATGTACTAACTTTTATAAATAGGTTTCAAGGCGTGGACATAGATATACGGAAAGAAGCCAAATGAACGTAATAAAAATGTAGCCTTCATTTTATTATAGTACAATAAAATGTAGCCTACATTTTGTTATAGTACAATAAAATGTAGACTACATTTTATTATAGTACAATAAAATGTAGCCTACATTTTATTATAGTACAATAAAATGTACCCTACATTTTATTATAGCACAATAAAATGTAGACTACATTTTATTATAGTACAATAAAATGTAGACTACATTTTATTATAGTACAATAAAATGTAGATTACATTTTATTATAGTACAATGAAATGTAGACTACATTTTATTAAAGTAAAATAAAATGTAGCCTACATTTTATTAAAGTACAATAAAATGTAGCCTACATTTTATTATAGTACAATAAAATGTAGCCTACATTTTATTACAGTACAATAAAATGTAGCCTACATTTTATTATAGTACAATGAAATGTAGACTACATTTTATTAAAGTACAATAAAATGTAGCCTACATTTTATTAAAGTACAATAAAATGTAGCCCACATTTTATTATATTACAATAAAATGTAGCCTACATTTTATTATAGTACAATAAAATGTAGCCTACATATTATTATATTACACAAAAATTGGCACTAAAATACTGTTGTAGATTATCATTTAAGTATATTTTAAAGCTGTCCGGTTTGAGTACGTTATATAAGTTTAAGTGCCTCAGTGGATTTGTTTCCTATCGCTACACGGCGTTCAATATCTCTCGTAAATCTTCCATCATCTGAGAAAATACAATGTAAATAGCAGAATCTCTTCGACTTGCTTTAATATTTCATGACTTATCCGTACATCGCATTTACTTTTTCTTTCATACTTTTCAATCAACGTGATTTTGTATTTACTACATTCATTCTCAAATCTTTCTTTTCACGTCTCTCATATAATTTGCATAACATATTGTCTTATTCATTCTCATTCTCGGCTATCACTTCCTTCCTATCATCATACAGCAATCTCCATTCATTCTAATTCGATAACCATATATGTCACCCATTGACCTCCGAATTTCCTGACGGAGTCACATGAATCTATGTAAATATTAAACAACTAGAGTGACATAACACATAAAGGGTCTTTCAAATTGAGCGTTTTTTTTAGTTAATTTTTTTAAAATTCTTGAATAAAACACACAATTTGCTTTGATTTCAAAAAAACTTTTTATTGATCATTGAAGTATAATGTGTGACATTTAAACACAACGAAACAATATCCGCCAAATGTCTACCTCTTGCAGCTCCACAGATTTCCACTCTTTTGTCAAAATTTTCGATGACATTTTGGCGTAATTGCGGTTCTAACTCACCAATAACGCAAATAATTTCATCCTTCAGGAATTGATTGAGGGTCATTTTTATAGACCTGGCTTTTCACGTAACCCCAGAGAAAATAGTCCAACAGGGTCAGATCACATTATGTGGCCAATTAATATCACTGTTTCTGGAGATTAGAATACATAAAATACTTCGACAATTTGAACGCGTTGTTGTATTCTTTACGACTCCATTTTTATAAATATCATACATTACACTTCTTAAATGTCACAAGACCCAGGCAAGTTCGCGACGTCATCTGTGTTTTATCCAAGAATTAAAAAAACCCGCTCAATTTGAAATACTCTTTATATCCTTAAATAACAGACATACGAGTATGTTACAATGAAAAAAATATGTTGTAATTTATTTAGTAAAACATTGTTTATTCTACTTGAAATCGATAAATACGAGGCATATCCAGAAACTAAGTGTACTGAATTTTTGTAGGTTACAATTTTTTTTATTTAAACAAAAAAATTACGTGGTTACCGTAGTACATATATAAGCTATTTTTCGACATAGTCGCCATTCCTCTCAATGCAAGTGGTGAAGCAGAGAAAATAGTCCAACGGTGTCGGATCACATGATCTTGGTGGCCAATTAACATAACCGTTTCCGGAGATTACAATGCATAAAATAATTCAACAATTTGAACGCGTTGTTGTATTGTATACGACTCCATTTTTATAAATGTTATACATTACACTTCTCAAATATTACAAGACCCAGGCAAGTTCGCGACGTCATCTGTGTTTTATCCAAGAATTAAAAAAACCGCTCAATTCTAAATACCATATATATTTGTTTTATCCTTTTTGAAATATTAAACCACTTAGTGAAGGAACCGTTCATTTTAATATATATTGTACGGCATACTATTAAAGGTTTTACTATAAAACACAGCTTAAAATCTACCCTTTCAGGAGGCCTGAACCAATGTAGCTCTTTCAAAGTGATGTAATCTTTCATGAAAGTTGCGTGTAGCTTTTACTTTTAAAGCATTGTGTAGATTCAAAGTTTTGAAAATTTTATTAATAAAAGCTGCTGACAACTTTATCACTAAACCGTGAGTTAATAATTTCATTACATTGGTATTAACAACCTTTGTATGTTGTAGAGAAATACTAAGAAGAGTATGGTTGGATAAAGAAGGGAATGATATTTTTTAAAGAAGGAATATAAAAAGTCTAGAAATCGTAGTATTTGTATGAAAAGGTGTATTGATCTAGAAGAGGCGAAATATACTTGACGAGATAAGAAAATCTGATGTTCTGTTTTCTCAACCTACCCCGATAGGAAATCTGCGTAATGGTTTGTATACTATACATGTATGTGACAACCTCAGTGATTATATTAATAAAAGGATTTTTTCCGCTCCGGTATTGGGTACGATTATCGATTATATTCGAAAATTATAAAAAAAGAAAAGCGTCTCAATATGGTTTTCGAGCTCATCTGATAAGAATTATTTTCCATAGTTACAAATGCGCTAGATGTGTGAGAATGTTGTTGCTTCTCCAGGTACGGTAGTACTTCCAATACGTGCGATGGTGTAAGACTCGAAGTCGGTGTCGAAGATAATATTGCATTACACTTTAATTTGTATCTCTCTGGCTCAATAAGATGCGCTTCAAATTTATCGATTTTCAAAATAAAAACTAATGAACCGTCATACGAGTATATCTCAAAATATTCATCGTCCTAAATACATTATCGAATAATTCAAATCGCTATTTATCTCGACATTAATCTGTCATAAAACCAATTGTAACCTTTTCTAAAATATTATTTTTATTTATTGAGTTTAAGACATAGTTATCGATACCAATAAGAAATAAAAAAAATCTGGTTGATTGAAAAAAACATACTTTTCAGCTTGAAATTCTCTAGATGTTTAATATGAGTTTATGAAACGTGAACAGTTTATGGAATATATCATAGTACAATATAACTTATGAATATAAACAGTTTATGAAATATAGTATAACCCGATGGCTTTATATAATATATTCGAGTTTATGATGAGTGAAGAGGAACATGTTTTCTTTTATATGAATACTGAAGTGTGTTTCTAACTGTTTTTTGTCATTATTACAATATATCTTTCCTTGCTTGTCATTAGTATACATTTCTTGTTATTTTGTCATTATTATACCTTTCACTGTTGCTTTGTCATTATCATACCTTTTCTTGCTTGTCATTATTATACCTTTTTTTTCTGCTTTGTCATTATTATACTTTTAACTGTATTGTCATTATTATACATTTTCTGCTACTTTGTCATTATTATACTTTTAACTGAATTGTCATTATTATACATTTTCTGCTACTTTGTCATTATTATACTTTTAACTGTATTATCATTATTATACATTTTCTGCTACTTGGTCATTATTATATGAGTACATGCCTTTAACTGTTGCTTTGTCATTATCATACCTTGTGTGCTCGTCATTATAATACCTTTCTTGTTGCTTTGTAATTTTTTATTTATTTTATTTTATTTAACACTTTTATTGCAAATACAATCTGTCGAGTTTATTGCCAAGCGGGAATCTCTTCCAAACAACCTGTAGGGAATACCGTCATCCCTGAATATTGTCAACACGCACGGTCAACGACCGACGAACCGACCTTCGCACATGTCCAAAGGTCGCATACCAGAACATTGTTTATATTGTTTACCCGCAAATACTATTAAAATATTATTAATATTGTTTACAAATAATATTATTAATATTGTTTACAAATATTATTAATATTGTTTACCCAAATATTATTAATAAAATACCGCAAATATTATTAATATTGTTTACCCGCAAATACTATTTACGTTACATTCCACAGTAGAAAGAGAACGCATCGCGCTGTCTCACTGTTTTCGTCAACAAATTATCTACCCACTATATTATTCGCAACGTCTGCGACCACCTCTGCACGCACAGGAGAGAGATAAAAATATATTGCGGGCGCACTCACGCGCCCCGTTCTGAAATGTATATATACCTACTTATCGATAAATAAAGATCACTTATTATTATTCACTTGACCATTCATCGCTGTTTACTATTCATTGATTATTCACTCTCACTTTCCGCATTGCTAATCGAGGTATTTTATTTAAATACCAAACAACAATCATAATCATCAGCACGTCCTACTAGGACATCCGCTAAAAACCAAACAAAAATAAATGAAGCCAGTTACATGGTCGCGTAAATCGTTCAAATGACTATCCATCCCCAGGAAATCCATAAACACATACGTGAGCATATGCCCACAAACCCCACAAAGACGGACAATCATTCGAACATTCCTTTTCATATAAAGTAATAATTTTACATTCTTTTAACCTGGCGAGTGTATTGCCATGTGGCAATCTCTTCCAACCAACCAGAAAGATGTTTTATAGGCCCTAAGTGTTTAACCAGACTGGAATACTATTTAAAAAAATCTGCGTTCAAGCGGGGATCGAACCCCCAACCTCCGGATCGGCAGACAAGTGTAGTACCACCAGGCCACGGAGGTCGTACCTTTAACTGTTTCGTTGTCATTATTATACCTTCTACGCACCGATTGACTATTCCGATCTAGTGGCATCAAAGGATAGTTTTGCTGTAATCGAAATTTTCGGTGAAAGTACTGACAACTTGCTGGGCTGTTTGAACTACAGGCCTTAATCTACTTTATAAGTATGTTTACTGCACTGCGATTCATTTTCCTTCTTCCATGATGTCAGACCCTCAGTCCGTCGTCGCTACTATTCTTTCACACTCAGGTGTGTCGCCACCAGAGAAGCAGTCCTTTTATACAGTTTTTTCTTCGTTACTACGATAGGTAGTACCCGGCGGTAAGTAATACACATCGGGCTTAAGAAAGTGACTGTCGGCAATAATCGGCTAACTTCGGCTTTGTAGAGCGTCGTCTCTGTCGCACGATGCGCTAACAGTTCGCTTGATAACGACTGACAAATCGCAATGGAACACATGTATGAATGACACAGACGACGCTCTATAAAGCCGAAGTTAGCTGATTATGGCCAACAATCCCTTTCTTAAGCCCGATGTATATTACTTACCGCCGGGTACTGTAAAGTCGCACTCATAAAAAAAAATAAAAGAAAATTTCGATCTCCTAGTGTAGATCGCGCTGTATGTGTTCCCATAACAGCGTGGGTAGTGGTGGGTTTGAAATTAACTGATATTATATCTTTCGTCTACACGTGAAAAAAATCATAAAATAAATTCTGTTGAAAAAAACATGGTACCAACGGGAATCGAACCTGAAACCCACTGAGTGGAAGAAAAGCGTCTTATCAACTAAGTTATGGAGATCGTCTCTCGGCCACGCTTTTCAATATTATCAATGCAGGTATGTTGAGGAGTTCCTTAGAAATAATTATAACTTTGAACCCAGCTATAAACTGTTTTCGTCTGAACAGCTGGGTGAAAAATTCATTCATAAATTCTGGTTTGAACTTAATTAACTATAATATTAATGGTTTGATACGAGTATTCCCATAATGAAGTAAACTAGCAATATTAGCATTGTTATTATGATGGGAGTTCTGCCAATATTCAGTATTCAGGTTCAAAAAAATGTACAAAACATATTTCACGTCTTGGTTGGCATTCATCCAAGACCATAACTTTATGTTCAGAAGTTAATAAAAGAAAAATTGCCTAATATTTTTCCCTCCTCTAGAGCTGGTATAAAATGATAAAAATAAATCTCTTAAACGGAAAATTCTCCACATTCCCACAATTTTTTATTACTGAATATATCCCACCTTCAATGAAATACTGTCGCATGTCTATTTTTTTGGATACGTGTCTAGAAATGGTTAGTGACTTTATTTATTTAGACTCCTGTACTACCTACAATGGAGGATGCGAGACAGAGATTAAAAGATAAACTGGAGTGGTGATGAATGCGATGTTAACCTTTCCCTTCCTGTGCTAATGGCAATTTGTTTTGCTTCAATCTTATCTTTTTTGTAATTTTTGCAGTCATCTGGATCAATTTGCTGATCAAATTTTATAGTACTGCGATGATCTTCAAATGCATCAATACTATCCTTTGACGCCACTACTTGTAAATCGGAGTAGTTTATCGGTCCAAAGATTAACCGATGGAAGGCTGAGTGGAGTTCTTAAACCACCCTTGGATTCGTTGAACTTTTGAAGTGTGTTTATATGTGAATATCGTGAGTGTAAGTCACTTATAGATTTAAAGCAATTCTTCTAACCAAATAACTTTTGATTCGATAGCGTAACTTTGCATAAAAAAACTCAAAAAACTAATGAAAAATGTAAGAATATATTAATCTCAAAGAAAATCCTTATAAATATGTGAATTGTATAGCAATTAACCATTCCCTTATTGTGCTAAAAAAATTCGCCCGTTTCGGTGCTGTGTATTTAATACACATCAATACACATGTAAAAATGAGCGATTTAAAATCGGCCAAATAAGAATATTCATATAAAATCACTTAAATTAATTAAATTTGAAGTCTAAGGTGATAATAATTGAAATTTAATTGCTGAAAACATGAAAAAAAAAACATCGGACGACGTTCATAAAACGGGCGAAGCGACCACCTCTATCGAAAGCCGCCGACCTACTGAACGAGAGAAGCGAGTGAACTGAGATTCTATTTCTTGCGTTCCCATGTACCGAAGTAGAGTAAGAGTGAGACGTGAATGGCGTCGCTTCCTCACCCATAGCGGTTTTTTTAAATTAATATACGTATGTCACACACTGGCACACGTTTGATTGTATTGGTGAATTTATTCCCGATGCTGAGTTACAGATTATTAGAGAGTGGAAGATCTCTTCGATTGGGTGTCCATTTTTTGCTTGCTCAGGGGTAATTTAGTTAACCCATCCGTCCTGAACAATCCTGGTTTGTATGTTCCGGATAATTATTTGAGACAACGCTCCCATAGATTTTTCTATCAACCTATAAGTCGAACCAACCTACCTTTAGAGATGCCGGTAGGTAGAGCAATCACACTGTTTAACCGTGTGTGTCCTCTTATAGACGTATTTCATGTGTCGCTCAACTCCTTCAGGAAAAATCTCTTGAATTTAGTGTAGTACTTGAACCATTTTTTTTGTATCATTTTACAGACTATATTTTGTCATAGTGTTTTAGTGTAACAGATACATTTTTACAATATTCTTTAAAAGTCTTAAAATGTTGAACTCTTTTATACATGTTTTTTTGTACTTGTTACGTTTGGTCCTTGTACGAATTAGGGAAACCTGTTATATACAAAGGACCTGAAAACTAAATTAATGAATGGAGTTTAATAAATACGCTACACTACACCTAAACCCGAATGTAATACTATCACATATCTGAGGATCTATAAAGGTGTCTTTGTAGTTCATCTTCCATTGGTAAATTTTCTGCGATTTTCTTACCAAATATGTTTCTTATTTAATAGCCGCAGCCACCACCTTCCTATCTTTATATTCAACGTTTTTTTTGTCATTCTTTTAATCTGACACTAATAGTGGGTTCAACTTCCGAGCTGGAGCGCCCTTGAAGAGCGGTTATTTTCTAAACGAGGCCCTAAAATGCCCTTTTATTATTACAATATTTTTTGTAATATCAACTATAATAATAAGCTCGAAACAACGTCATTTCGATTTGTAACAGTGATGGATTAGCGGTGCGATATGATTTTTAGGTGTTTTAAAATAGTTATGCTAAAAGCCATATTGACGTAGGAAACTGATATAAAAAGAAGTATCTGCTAATGGAACACAATAATACTACCTTGATCAAAAAGTTTTAAGACTTTATTCATAAAATCGAAAAAACAAGTGTATTAATCAAAATCGATATGGTCCGCTTCAAAGTATTCCTCATCGACTGCAGCGCACTTACGCCAGCGTTGATCCAATCCTCGAAACACCGCTGGTACTCAATTTTCGGTATGTCCATCAGAGCCGTCTTCGATTTTTTCATGACATCCTTTCGGGTTCTGTAACGTGTTCCGCGAAACGGTTTTTAAGTCGGTTGAACAGGAAAAAGTCGCAGGGAGCCAGATCAGGTGAATTCGAAGGCTGCTGGATAGTAATCATGTTGTTTTTGGTCAAAAACTCATGGAAATTGTGGTCTTTTGCGATTTCAACGTGGTCCTTTTTTTGCACGAAATTGAGGTCTTTCGGCACCAGTTTTGCAGCGACACGTCTGAGGCCCAAATCACTAACCAAAATGTCTTGAGCGGATCCATAAGCGATGTTCAAGTCCTCTGCCAGCTCTCTAATGGTCAATTTGCAGTTTCGGCCAACATTTCTCTGATTTTATCGATGTTTTCATCAGTTTTCGACTGCCACTGTGTTCGTCATCCTCGACCGACTCACGACCACTTCTGAAGCGTTCGTGCCACCGAAAAACACTTCTCCAATATTTCCAAGGTCTGCGGACCGTTAAATCCGTTTTTCACACAACATTTAATGCAAACTCGTTGATGCACAGTTGATGCCATTTTCAAACTTGTAAAAAATCGAAAACACGCACAAAGGTAGATGCACTCAGTACAGCGTAACTTTTACAAATGTCAAGCTATGCCGCTGAAATTTGGAGGAAAGTGTCAATGATAGATGTGGTAACCTAACAAAAAAAAATTGCCAATGGGGTGACTGTCCTAAAACTTTTTGATCAAGGTAGTATATAGGTACCTTTAGTTTGATAATTTCGTTATTTAAAAAAATAAAGATATAGTGTAAAAAAAAAACACCGTAATGAACAGTTTTTCTCGTAAATATTTTATTTCATAAAAATAAAGATTTTTATTAAAAAAAAAACAATCTTCCGGGCTTATTGCCAGGTGGCTATCCCTTCTAACCAACCAGACAAAATTAAATAAAGGAAATTACATGGTTGCAAAAATATGAAAATTATTCTTCATCTTTACAAAAATTATGAACAATATTCATGTTAAAAGTGAGATATCGTCAATTGAAGAAAAGAGAAGAGATGGTGGAGAGGAAATAATATCAGGATTGAAACACGTTATATTACTGACTTGAAACTAAAAGGTTGACCGATAAATTTTTTTGAAAGGGTCCCTGTCTGATGTATTTGTCTGGGGATAATACTTGCATTAGTTGCAACCCGTGAAATATTCACGGAAGTCAAATAAATTCTACATTTATGAAAATATATATTCACAAATGTAAAATTTGTTTATATATATCATTTATACATCGTCCCCTTTTACACCGGTTCAAAAATTGTTAATCAAGGAATTTAAAATTCGTTCAGTATCACGGACCCACCGAGATTCAAATTTCGAATTACTTTCGGAGAGAATCCAAGTATTCCTCTCTCGCTCTCTTGTATTCAAAATTCAATTCTCGTATTCTTTCTTTGACGACAACCATCGTACGGGTTTTAGCCAATCTATTTATGAAATTTTAAATATTTGAATCCGACTTCAGAAATTTTAAATATTTGACTCCGACTTAAATTATTATACATACAAGGATGTTTTTATGGGTGTGATAGGATTTGTTTTTGAAATAAAACACATATAAATTGTTTAAATGGCCGTGTGTTTGAATTGAATTGATAGGTTGTTTAATGACAATTATTGTTTGAAGATCATTTTATTCATATGTTGACCGTGGCTGGCTCTTATGTACCTCTTATGTACACATCATAAGATGGGTTTCCCATTAAGAACGATATAACTTTAAAATAAAATAAAACAACAACTAATAAACCAAAAATAGATCTGAAGGTTTAATTTTAAAGAATATTTCATGTCGTGTATGATTTAAACAACATATCGTTCAAATGGCTTCCACGGATACTTTTTCACTGACCAATTCGATCACGCCAATTTTTGATGACTCGGTGGAGCATTTCCGGCTGTATGGCACCAATAACACGATAAATGTTGGCCTCAAGTTCATCAAGAGTCTTGGGTTTGATGGTGTAAATCTGTGATTTAACATAACCCCAAAGAAAATAATCCAGAGGCGAAAGAAGTGTATCGCGATAGGAAAGTCTGGCGTTGTCTCCTATCTATTTGCTCCGACAGGGAAACAGCGTGATTGTTTGTACGTTTGTAACATTTATAATAAAAATTATAACATACACATTAATTGCTTCGTTTACCTTGTTCCCTGTGTCTATGTGCCTTTCAACTCACCCATCACAAGTTAACATACTGCCTAGGTAAAATAATTCACCAAGTTCCTTCATTTTCCCTGAGTTAACACATAGAGGGATTTTTTTTTTTTTTTTAAAAAGGTGCCGGAGCTCACTTCTTGTAAAGTTTTTTGTATACCGTAAAAAAGGTGTTGGAGCGCCGCTCCACTGCGCCCCAGTGCAAAAAAGCACTGCATATATCACACACGCTTTTTACCACACCTCTTTCTACTCAAATATCCATAGCCTTTGATTTCACTACATTCCTATTCAAACATTTTTTTATACATCTCTTATATAGCTCAATTCCTTGAATAGCACATATATAGACGAACACTTTTAGAATTTCGTGACACGTAAATCTTGGCCACAAACTAACGAGCTAACCTTAATAGAATGAAGAGCACTGCCGCATTTGTAAAGACGCCCCCCTAGGCAGTTATCAACCTGCACCCCCTCCCCAACCACCCAACAATTAATTATAAAATCATTTACCCTTCCCGTTTCGGATGATAACCTTGAATTATTATTTATTTTGCATCCCCCACAAACCACAAGTCTTGCATTCTTCTCTACAAATGCAACCTTGATGTCATTGACATTTTAATATTTGATGTCTAACAAAAATATTGTACCCATTGTATGGATAGCCCTAGGCCAAGGTTTGCAGGTGGCTTTCACGAGGTTATGTGTTAATTTCATGCACATATATCACATCCCGCATCGACCCATCATAGAGATACAATGATTACATTTGTTAAATATGTTTTTATCCAACTTAAATTCTTTTTCTTTTCATAATAATTTTCTAACACGCAAACCTTAATTGGTTTGCCTGTTAAGATACACGTCTCTGACGAAGAGTGTTATGCAACTCGCTGAATGTATCGAATATTGAAAATTTATAAATTCAAATCGAATTACTTAGGCCGAGGTCACACCAAAGTGCTTCGTTAGGTGCTTAGCTAGGTTTTACGTGACTCATATACTAGGTGACTCCATCCTTGGCCACATCAAAGTGCTACGCACAAATTCATTTGATAGTTGGGAGCGGTTGAGTCAACACACGATGCCACTCTTAAAATTAACCAATTTCATTACAACTTACCATCTTTATTTACTTTCTGTACAACTTCATTACAAAGTGTTTTTATTACAGCTACATTTTTGTATAATTTGCTCGATGGGTTCCATAAAGGCTCCCTTTTATACACAGCTGTTATTAAAACTTCCGCCATCTTGTAAAATCACCATGACACAATAAAATTAACCAACACGTCTGTTCGCTAGGATATTCACTCGATGACTAATCGTCATGCAACGTGGCGCGAAGCGCGCAGTGTGGCCATTGCGACAGTAAACCGTGCATTGGTTCGCTAAGATATGTCGCCGAACTCGCAGCATAGCTCTAAGCATCAAGCGAGACTCCTACCTGTGTGGCCGAGGCCTTAAGGAAACATAACTTAACTCTTTTGATTTGAGCAAAATATTAAAAAAACTTGAAATTATTAATGTCTAATAAAAAAAAGATTTATTCCAATGAGACGAAACAAGTATATTAAGTCATAATTAAAAAAGAGACAGATCAAATTAACAACTTAATCACGAAACATACTTAAACTTATAGTGGCTGAAACTTTTAAGGGTGATTTATCAATAGAAGCCTCTATATTTTCACGAGGGGCAATTTTCGCAAATTGAGCAATATTGCTCAGGGCAAGTGGCTATGAGTTGAAGGAAAATGGCTGAGAGCATCGATTTTAAGTGGCATTAACTCTATTAAAAAGGGGTAAACTGATTAGGGACCGTGCATCTTTTCTCTTCAGTTGTTTTATTAACAACTCAGGACGGGGTAAACTCAAAAAGCTCTTTATCAATTTTTACTTCATAAATTGTACTGAAAAATAACAGAAGAGATTCTCTTAAAATGTATTACTCGAAGGGAACATATTAAATTATTCCTCTTAAATATACTATCCAAGAAAATGATAATGAGACAATTTACAGATAGTAAATGAACCTGTTTTGCAGACTGTTTGACTTGTTTTGCGGACCTGGAACCTGTTTTGCGAACAATGAACCTGTTTTGCGGACTGTGAACCATATAGTAATTTTTATAGTTTTTCATAATTTTTTTTCCCACCTTCCATTTTATTCTCCTGGCCATCGATGTCCTAATTAAATTCGTATTTGTTTTTTTTTTAAGTGAAACTTCTATAGGCGCGGTAGGGCATATTGGCCTGAACGTCACGAAAAGTGAAACGCTTCCCCTTCTCCGCTTCCAGAAGAGAGGAAAAAGAGGTATAATTGTTTCTACTCTCTCCGTCGCATACGCCATAGGCTACGCGCGTGCGCAGCGCTACGCTTCTCTTTCTCCGACTCCAACCGGCAGTTGAGAGGAAAGAGAGGGAGAATCGTTTCTACTCTTTCCCTCGCATACATCATAGATAGCTACGGGCATGCGCCGCGTGTACTATGTGTTTACGTAGCGTAAAAGCGCAATTCGACTAAGGCAACACTGACCGATATGAGGCATGCGACATGTTTCCTAGTATAGCCTGTTCCTAAGTGTATATGCCACAAATTTTAACAATATCGCATGCGGATTTTGACTCCCCAAGTCGCATGCGCCTTGTTGTCAATACGTGTAGCATGCGTCTTAAACAATTCCATGGAGGCAACGTCAGTTTGGTACATTATGTCTTTAAAAACAATCGAGCCGGCTGCATATTTGGTAATAGTTTTGAATCGTAGAAAAAAAAAGAAAGCCACGGTGTTGGAGAAGAGAATTATATGTTGGTAGTCAAGAAACTCTGAATGATGAAAAGCGAACGCAAATTCTTGATTTTTTTTCACATCGATTACAGTGCAATCGTATTTACTCGCAAACTGCTTCAGTTTATCATTTTTTATCCTGTTGTCTTTATAATCACAAATTTTATTATTCCATAACTCCGGTGAATTATGATAATCTTCAATAAACAAGGTAATTTTATCAATATTCCACTCCATGTCGCACGCTACAAGCCGCACCGATCCGCTGACTTTCAGATAACGGCGACATTGTTCGACACGCTGAAACATGTGTCCCATGTATGCGTCCCGGCAACAACAATCAACACGTAGCATGCTACAAAGATACTTGCTTCTTCTCGCTTCGTGTTCCTTCGGTTGAAAGACTGTGTGTAGCATGCGTCAATGCCGCATGCTACATGTTGCCTAAATGTTGCCTCAGTGGGATTGCGCCTTAAGGCAACTAGTAGACGTTTGCGTATTATATTATGATTATGAGTGATGATGTCAACACCAACATCAACTCAGACGAAGCTCAATCATTAATAAGATTTTTGGATGAAAAATTTAATTTAAAATTGAACACTGACAAAAGTCGGTCTACAACCAGATCAGGTATTACCATCGATGCAGTATTATCGCGTCACTAAGAAAATTTCACTCAAAATTATTTATATCATACTTCAGCTATCATAAACCCATCATTTCTTTCTTGGAGTATGAATCGATGGAAATTGATGAATAAATAAAAAAAAAAATTTGATTAAGAGAGATTTTCTTGAATAAAATTCCACATAACCATTTTTTATTCAATTAAGAGAGATTTTCTAGAATTAAATTCCACATAACCATTTCTTAATCCTAAAAAAATATAATAAAAATCGTTAACAAATGGAAAAAAAGCAATGCATAAAATCAACTTTTCCTAGGAGCTAAGAAGTTTCACTTCTACCGCGCGAGAGTCTCACGCATCTGTTTTTTTTATGACGTGTATTGATGTATAAGAGGCGAAAAATGTGTTCCTCTGTAAGAAAATCTAAAGCTTTCTCCTCTTTGCCTTCCCCAGCAGGGAGACGGCGTAGTGGCATATTTGTATGTGTGTTATTATAATTTTGGAAATGTGTACGGATCGTTGTGTGCTGATGACAGGGTAGTATTAACCTGTTCACCGCGTTAAAAATCAAATTCCACGAATCCTGTGCGCGGCACAATTTCAGCGTTTTTTAATTTCTAAGTTTAAACACATATTTTGTTTAGAACTACTGATATTTGATTACAACACCAAGTAAACATGACACTTAAGTAATTTTCTGATAATAAATAATAGTCATTACTCTTAAGGAGACTCATTAAATAAAGGAGATAAACTTAACATTACGTAAAATAAACAAAGGAATGCTACGATCAAATCAATGCTTCATGATACTCACCCAATCAAATGCATATAGCACTAGTAATGTTTATTTACGTAAGAGAGACTTAGTAATGTTTATTTACGTAAGAGAGACTCATCGCAGGACTCGATCCGCGCGACAGGTCGTTAATGCTGGAAATATTGAGAAACCAAAAAAAATCGGCGCTCTGTTTATTCAACAATATCTCATAAATTAATATATTATTTGACAAGGTTTTTCAGAGATGTCGCTAGAATAAAGATTATTTTAAATTTTAGTTCAATTTTTATTCCGGTTTTGTGTCATTTTTTTAAAGTATTTGTGATTTGAAACTTGGATTGTCGTCAGATCACAGGCGTTTGTGCTCCCCGCGGGGAACAGGTTAACGAAGAATGAAAACTGTAGTATTGATGAGTTTGAAAAGTAAATTTTATGAGAGATGTGTAGAGAAATATGTGATAATGAATGTTGCAAAAATTGATAAGTCCCGGTGATAAAAAAGTGTGAAAGTAAAAGTAAATACGATATATGTGTGAACGATGAAAGATTTGAGCGACGATCAACTTTGATTAAAGGACGTGAAACGTGAAGGTGTGAAGAGACTGTAAGGAGTCGAATAAACGCTGTAGCAATGCGTACACTGAAAGAAATATATACGGAATGAAATGATTAGGGATGAATGTTTTTATTTTTATTATTACACATGACAAGAAATATACACAATTTGAGAAAAAACAACAGGTAATTTGATTTGGACATATAATTTTAATGGATCTGGGTTTGTTGCCTTTCATTTGTCGTATCCCCAGTAAACTAGGCTTTTGCCTGTATCTCACTGAGGATATTAAGCATGAAAAAATAAATCGATACTTCTTTCCGATTTTTGATTACACAAAAAAAACCCCGTTGCACGCTCTCATCAACCTGACAAACAGTGACACTCAACTACAACTGGAAACATCTTGCGAAATTCAACTCCTCACACATTATCACTCCAGAAAGACCAAAAATGTGACCAACATTTCTTATGATTATAAGAATAAAAATTAAAACAAAAAAAAATACACAGAAACACAAATACAAAAACAACCAAAATTAAAACAACAAGAAGAGACCCACACTCACGAGCTCACATAAATCCTTTCTACTCGTCATTCATCCTGAAAGCCCAAGTACTCAAAATCCTGTCGCAATAACAACCACGCTCCGATCGACTGTCTAAATGGTTTTCCTACCTTTACCTTTATTGAAGAAATGTGAACTTAAGGATGATGTCATGAGTAAGATGAAGAAGAGCACTTTGAAATGGTTTTGGCATGTGGAACGAATGAATAAAGAAAAGCTATAAAAAAACAAATATATTATGCTAATGTGAGTGGAAACCATTATAAAGGTATACCAAGGAAAGCATGGTTGGATCAAGCGAATAATATTTTTAAAGAACGAAACGTAAAAAAGTCAGAGAGGTCGTAGATGTTGTATGTCAAATAGATCATAGAATTTGTAAGGTGTCTGAATATATAACGGGCGAATTCGAGAGATCTGTGAGGTCCAAGATCAATCCAAGAGGTCTGTAAGATCCAAGATGTGGTCAGATGGGGACGACAGCGTCGACGATACTGGTACCAGCATGTACAGAGAATGAATTCCACAAGAATCCCATACATAGCTCTGCATGAGGTACCGGATGGACGGCGTCCACCAGGGAAACCCCCGAAACAATGAAGAGATAGCTGGAGCTCAGCATCACATGAGGATAATCCTGTAATAACATACTCTTGAGTCTACGGAAAGTTGAAGAAGAATTATGTATGTTGCGATTCGAAAGCTTGCGATTTCGCTTTCTTTCCTCTCTGCCTATCTCAACAGAAAAATGATATGATGGTATGTACGTATGTTTTATTTATTTTGGTATTGTATAGTTTTTTTCTTATCTACATCAACAGTTCAGATCGTTCTCTCCATCCACGCTGTTATGGGAAACAAAATAAATTACTATTCAACGCGATCACATTTGGTGATACAACCATTTTTCCTTTATCGTGAGTGCGATTTCAGTGGTGAAAAACGAGCTGTCCAAAGGGACACCTCTAGAAGTGACGTACCTGAATATAAAAAAATAATAGACACGACAGATTTAAGGTCTGACGTCACGGGAAAAGGGAGATGATTTATAGCGCTGTAAATATACTTATAGAGCGGCCTGGAGTTCAAACAGCCCAGTAAATTATTATTACTTTCGCAGAAAACTTCAAATGAAACTAAACTACCCTTTGACGTCACTAGATCGGAGTAGACAATCGATCCGAAGGAGAGGCGTAGCTAGAATTTTTGGCCCCTTGTCAAATCAGTAAATTATAATAATCCACTAAATAATACTAAATAGTCGTATTTTTAATATAGCGAAACAAGAAATAATAATAAGAATTCTTATACATGTGAAACAATTACACATCTTGTTATATTCACAACATAATAACAAACATAAAACTAAAAAAATATTGACGCATATTTTTTGGTTAAAATCTCAAAATGACGCATAAAGTTATGAGATAAGAACATATACTATAATTTAGGCAGAAAGCCAAATACTCGTAGATAGGAACATACAAATAAAGTAGAAAAAAAATCGATCCTGACCTACATAAAAAATCGTTTCTTTTCACGTTGTCCAAGCCCAGTTATAAATTTGTCGTTTAAAGTTTATGTATAGTTAATACATAATATTGAATACATAAATAGTATTTCACTTCTCATAAACTACATAATGGATATATATTTTATCCGTTTGTGTTAAGTGGAAAACATTTGCGTATATTTCAACATTAACTATTTTGTCCAGGTATTAAAACTTGGAATTCGGAACATTGAATACGTCGAAGGTGCCTTAGTGCTATTTGCGTCCCTGGAAATTGTTCAGATGCCAGCGCCTCGTTACGCCACTGGTTCAAATACATCAATAATGTAAATCCACCACGTTTTTCAAAACTTTGTAAACCAATTGCATGGTTGTTTGGAAAAGATTGCCACTGGACAATAAACAAAAAAAGTTCATACTAAATAACTAAACCATATGAAGTGACGATTTGTGTAGTGTAGTGAAGTCTTATAATATGTAGGGTGCATTTTATGTTCCAGGCCGATGTTTTTTTAAATAACTTTGAAATAAAACACAATTTTATAATTTATATTTAATTGATTGATTATATGGTCTTAACCATTATGTATGGAATATAATGTCGGTCAAGTGGCCGCCTCTGATCGTGATGCAAACGCGAACTCTTTCAAGCATATTTTTCATAACATTCTCGCAGACTTCTGGTGTTATTTCAGCAATTCTTTTCGAATATTGTCCTTAAACATCGGGATTGTGGTTGGTTTGTTCGTGTACACCTTTCCCTTTAAGTACCTCTATTGTTAATAATCGGGGGCGGTCAAATCAGGGGATCGTGTGGACCAGTCGATATCACCACTTTTTGACATTATTCGGCTGGGAAAAGTTTCTCGCAAAATTTGCATCGTAGCGCGAGCTGTGTGTGATGTGGCCCCATCCTGTTGGAACCACATATGCTGTAGGCCCAATTGATCCAATTCGGGCATAATAAAGTTTACCAATATGTCACGATAGCTATCACCAGTAACTGTTACATCATTGCATCTAGCATCCTCAAATAAATATGGCCCAATGATGCCGCCGGCCCAAATTACGTACCATACAGTCACTCTACGAGGGTGTAATGGTCATTGGTGTATCAATTGAGGATTTTAGAGCCCTAATAGCGGCTATTCTGTTTATTAACAAAGCCAACCAAGTCGAAATGTGCCTCGTCGCTCATGATGATTTTTTGCCAAAAATGGTGGTCGTCTATACCGACCTGTATAACCCGAGCATTCCAATCTCGCCGCCGTTTATGGTCATTTTCCTGTAGCTCTTGTGTCAATTGAATTTTGTACGGATAAAAACGCAAACCTTTTTTGATAATTTTTAACAAACATGATGGAGACATTCTCACTTCTTGTGCACGGCGTCGATGAGAGGTGCACGGACGTTCACCAACACTGCCTCACTGCATCAATCTTTTCTGACGTATATTGGCTACACTGTCTATCTACCAGTGTATGCAAATTTTCAAAATTTTTCATTACAAGCTGAATGGTTGACTTGCTTTGCACATGATTTAAACCAAAAATAAACACGCAATTTTCTTCGCGTATTCACAATTGAAGAATTATTTAAATAAAATGTTTTAATGACTTCAGCACGTTGTTGCAAACTTAGATGCTCCATAATAAATTGTTATAAACCACTCTCCACGACTGTCAAATATTAATTGACAAATACCAGCCGATTCAAAATGGTTGTCAAACAAAATCGACCTGGAGCATAAAACGCAACCTCTCTTTATTTATTATATGTATGCAACCCAAGCCTCATCGCCTTTAAAGCTTTTATAAAAAAAAACCTTCAATGTCGCAACGTTCACGAAAGGTTACTCCCAGCCCCATCCGTCGTGTCTTGTATTGCTCTGAAATATTTGCTTATGTAAAATATGTTTCAGATTATGTTCTTTCAAGTGTCTGTCTCTTTTTACATGAGTGGAGACTTTTTTTTTATTAACATTCTACTGTTAATTTTTAACATATCACACAACACGCGAGACATTTTTTTTTCAAAGTCGTTTTATTTGAATATTTGCTATTTTTATATTTGATCTAACATTAATACGAAAATGTCTTAACGTAAATGTTAAAAACGAAATTATGAAAGTAATTTTTTTATAATTTCTTTTATTGATATTTTCAAACACTGCACGAAATAAAGTGAACCCTTTCCACTTGAATGTAAGTTAGATACATAGCTCCCTTCTAAGTATTAACTTCTCATTTTCATTTCATTAATAAAGCATTTTCTCTCTTAATTAAACAACCCCAACTGAATCAAACAGGTAGAAATGCATTCACATGAAATGCATTTCTGCAGCTTAACAGACAACTTGGCTTTTGAGGCAGAACTAAAACAAATATATGAAGGTTGTCATTTTAACACTTATTAACTTCTCATTTTCATTTCATTAATAAAGCATTTTCTCTCTTAATTAAACAACCCCAACTGAATCAAACAGGTAGAAATGCATTCATATGAAATGCATTTCTGCTGCTTAACAGACAACTTGGACTTTGAGGCAGAACTAAAACAAAGATATGATAACACAATGAAACCACTCCTGTAAGTTCTTCAACCAGGAGATGCGCTCTTTCCCCAACTTCTCATGTCCTGAACTTTCGTCTATATTATCAGTTGAAGAATCTCATATTTATCTCCTCGCTTTAAAAGTTCTGACTACCTCTTTCTCTTTTTGAAGGAGAATAATAATTTCTTTATCTTTATTCATAATTGTAAAATACATCATCATCTAAGGCAAAATACTCGTAGTTGGCAGGAGGCAAATCTGGTCAGTGTTATTGCATGGAGTGGAATCATGGACCATCAAAGTTGGTAGTATGAACCGACTGGAAGCATTCAAAATGTGGATACACCGGATAATGCTGCGGACACCCTGGATGGATATGGTCAGCAACACAAGGGTTCTTCAAAGAGCCAAAGTTGATAGAGAGTTGCTGACTAATATAAAAATCCAAAAGGGGTCCTATTTGGGTCATGTAATTAGAGGAGCAAAATACAAATTACTGCACCTGATGATTATCCAAGACAAAATAGAGGGTCGAAGAGGTGTTGGCAGGAGGCAAATCTCCTGGCTCCGCAATATACGTGATTGGATTGGCATAAGGGGCGTTGGAGATCTTTTTCGGGCTACCGGGGACAAAGACGTCTACTCTCAGGTGATATTCAACGTTTGGGGACTTGACATGACACTGGGAAGAAGAGGAAGAATAAAAGACTTTGTCAACACACGAGATTTAGCATTCTTTGTACCACATTTCAAAAGCTTATAGTTTCTTTGTGATGGCCTCAGTAAACCCAATGCTTTGACAATATATAGTAGTACAGAGTATATAAAGCAATGCGAAATTAACTTACATAAGTTGAGATTGAAATCTCGTTTGGAGAGCAGATCCTACATTTTGAAGAAGCAATTTCTTGTTTCCTCTACTTTTACTTTGATATCTTGAAACTGCTAATATTGAGCACTTAGTCATCCCAGATAATTGTATTTTTGGACTCGCTTGACAGTTATATTATTTATATCAAGATGAACCCTTGTCTTTTCTTTCTTTTATTTTGATTTACCCTAATTGAGAACATTTGTCCCTTTTTTCTTCTTTGATCTTTTTATCGATAATACGACACAGGATTCCGTTACCTTTTCTTTCAACCTCAAACACAAGACTCTAGTTTAATATCGATACGTGACTCTCTTTAGATATTGCAGAGCTTTGAAGATCGCTTAATTTAACGCGAATTTTTCTAACAAATATTTAAAAAAAAAATTTAATTTTATTTATTTTACACATGACAAGAAATATACATAATTTGCGAAAAAAACACAGATAATTTAATTTGAACACACAACTTTAATGGATCTGGGTTTGTTGCCTTTCATTTGTCGTATCCCCAGTAAACTAGGCTTTTGCCTGTATCTCACTGAGGACATATAGCATGAAAAAATAAATCAATACTTCTTTTCAATTTTCGATTATATAAAACTTCGTTGCATATTCTTATCAACCTGACAAACAGTGACACTAAATTAAATATGTATATATCACACGAATCAAACTCCTCACACTTCATCACTACAGACATACCAAAACGTTCACCCCACAATATACCGCAAATAATCATAAAAAAATACCACACTCAAGAGCTCACACAAACCTTTGCTACAAGTCATTCCTCTTGCAAGCCTAAGTATTCAAACTCCTGTCGCAATAAAAACCGCGCTCCGATCGACTGCCTTAATTGTTTTCCTCCTTTTGCTTTCATTGAATTCGGCATTCCATTGTATGTCATGGGAGATCTAAATAGGCATATTGCCTTTGGGCAAAATATGTTTTAACTCTAGGGATGGTGAACATTTGAACAGTTCTCCTTATTAAAAAAAAACTTTTAAAAAGCTCTTTTAAAAAAAAAACTGAAATAAAACACCTGATAATTTCTTGTCCACAGAGCAGTGTCATTCCATGGAGATAGCTTCAAGGTTCAAGAAAACAATAAAACATTTTTTTATTACGTTATCATCGCTGCTTTTTCCACTTTGATAATTTATTTCGCTGTTGACTTAATTTCTTTGATGAATTTAATTAAAAAATGCATCTAGCGTTTAATTTTCAGATAAAATCTAACAACTGACTTTCAACAATTGTTTCTATTAATAAAATTGGAAAGAATCTGCCACAGTTCAGCTGTATTTATTGTACAAATCTAACGTTATGACTTACGAAATCGAAGCAAGAGCAGACTCTGTAAGAACGAAACACCTCCTCAGAACAATATAAATGAAAACACTACGGCCTATCGTAGGTAGGACTCTTAGAGATAGGATACCTAATGAGGAAATCCACAGAAGTTGTAACATTGAGAACATCGTGAGATGGAGTAGGCAGAGAAGACGATTCTGGAGGGACCACGTTTAGAGGATGGACCCCGCGAGAATACCTAAGATTGTATAATGCACGAGATTCCAGAGGTCGTCGACCACCGCGACGTCCACCAAAGAGATGGAGAGAAAGTTGGACATCTTCGACACAGGACCAATACTGAAATCCTGTTTAAACAGATATCAAGATCTAGAGAAGAAGAAAATCTAACGTTTGAGAAAAAGTCAATAAACTCTAAAGCTAGTAATGTACGTGGATGGGGTGAAACTAGAGAGTGAGTAAATTCATTAAGTTATTTAAGTACAAAGAACCCACAATAGAGAAAAATAAAACGTGAAGATAGGAGAGGAGACAAGAAAGATTTTTCTCATCTTCTCCTCGAGCTACTTCAATGTCAATTCACGTAAAGCAGAGACCATGAAACGTGATCAATTTAAAATCGCGTTGAGCTTTGCCCTCTCTGCCACCCCTCTAAGGGCGTTAATCGTCTCACCCGTTAAATACTGAATTATCGGGTATCTTGTTTGCTTTGTAAAAAAATCTGCTGTGTTTCGTAATCCACTCTTAAAGTTCGGAATTAATTTGGGGAAAAAATTCGGCAAGTGTTTTAAAATTTGTAATTTTTACGTACCTTATCTAATTAGTCTAATTTTTATTTTGAAAGATAACAAATTAATTTAACCTAACTGTCTTTCGATACAAGGGTTGTGGGTACGATTGCCGTTGATCTTTACATTTTTTTTGAAAGATTTTTCAGACTGTTTTTCATTCAAAGCTTATTTAAATGTGTTTCTGGTTGGCTGGAAGTGAATGCTATGTTATATAATAAATTATATATACACTTTCATTGTATACATTATAAGGCTGCCAATATTTTTTTACAGAGTTTAAAACCCTACAAATGCATGACATCATGGATTTTGATGAAATTTATACTCAGCATAGGAAAATTGATTTATACAACGGGAAAAATAATGAAAAAAATCAAAAACAATTTTTAGTGTTTTTTTTAATTGAAAAAATGCATGATGTAAATTTGTTTTACACATATTTTGTTGATTTTTACCATGCAGATAAGGTTTTACATGAAAATATTATGTAAATAAATAAAACATACCTGAATTAGTATTATTTTTCAACTTCTAAAACACTTTTATTATGGTTTAATTAATGCAGTAAAAAGTTGAATCCACCATTCCTCCAACTGCCAGAATTAAAAATAATTTTTTGAAATAAAAACGCCTTTTTTTAAAAAAAATTGCAAATAGTCAACAAGAGAGATAGTTGTACCATATGATTTTAGTGTATTTTATTCTCAAAAGATGGTCTTGCATTTATCATATTTTTTAATTATCATGATGCAAATTTGCACCCCAATGTACTGTAGGGCTGAAATATTTCAACAAAACTTATTAAATATCAGGACATAAACTAAAAGCTTGATTTATTACACTATGTCTTTTTATTATACTGTATGCTATCGTTGTGAATAGTGCATACACACTGGCGGGCTTATTGTCATGTGGTCGACTCTTACAACATTCCAAAAAGGTATTAAAGAGACTCGAAGTAAAACCATACTGATATCCATTTTTTAAACTTGGGTGTTAACGAGGACCGAACCGCTTCCTCCGGGTCGGAAGATAGGGTGATTTATCAATTCATGGATGGATAGACAAATTAAAGTCATGAAGGTGTGATGGGCGTTAGATGGTATGATCAATTCATGAATAAGACGGTTCGTATTGAGACGCAGTAGCATTCTATAATCCCCACTACAATAAAGGCGAATCGTTGAAAGTGGTTGGGTCACGTATTGAGGATGCCGTCTGACAGTAGGTCAAAATATTCGTCTGACAGTAGGGACTTTACAAATCGGACGCCCATCCTACCATTTACACTAGCGTAACCATAAAAATATTCGCAGTCTTGGCATGATTTAAAATGAGTCAATAGCAATTTGTTAACGAAGCATTCGAAATGTGGATGCACCGGAGAATGCTACGGATACCCTGGACGGATATGATCAGCAACACAAGGGTTCTTCAAAGAACCAAAGTTAATAGAGAGTTGCTGACTAATATTAACATCCGAAAGGTGTCCTACTTGGGTCATGTACTTAGAGGAGCAAAGTACAAATTACTGCACGTGATCATCCAAGGCAAAATAGAAGGCCGAAGAGGTGTTGGCAGGAGGGAAATCTCTTGGCTCCGCAATATACGTGATTGGACTGGTATAAGGAGTATTGGGGATCTTTTTCGGGCTGCCGGAGACAAAGATGCTTTCTCTCAGGTGATATTCAACGTTGGGGGGACCTGACATGACACTGGGAAGAAGAAGAAAAACGAAAGTGGTTCATCGTAATTCATCAATCGTAATATATGGTATATTATAACAATTGGGTATCTCTTCCACCAAGGTCTGAAAGTTTCAACCATGCCAGCCACGCCAGTGCATAGTTAGACGATGTTACAGTTAAAATTTGATACCTCAACAGTAAAATTTCAACAAAATACGTGTTGTTTCGTTATATTCTGAAATGTTACAATTGCATATCGCACAACTATCAAGTTTCTTTCAAAATAAGGAAAAAATCGCGACAAAATAGATGTCTTTTAAGTTCTGTCGGAGTTTATCCTCTTTTTCGAATATAAAGAACGATACGTTTTCCATCGGCTCTAGTTATCATGTGCGGTGAGCTTGGCCGGCGTGATATCTGTCCAAACACGATCTAACTTGTTCAGGCCTGAAACCTTTGGACTTAAGTAGCTAGTTGTTGAGTTCATGAGGGCCCTTCTTTGTACTTAAGTAGCTAGTTGTTGAGTTCATGAGGGCCCTTCTTTGGTATTTAATTAATCTAAGGTCTAGATTTGGAAACTGACTTTTCTATTTTATATTTTAATTTTGTAATTTACTTAGCATGTTGTTTATAGTTAAGGCATTAACGTTGTGGAGGTTTAAAGACATTGTAATTTATTTTTAACAAACACTGTTTATTCCACTTTTTTGTAACGGTATAACCCTACCGGTTTCAAGGCTTTCACCTCATCTTCAGGGGAGCGCAAACAAGACTAAATGCTGTTCGAACTGGTACCGATATAGACACTTCAACGGTTGGAGGCTGGGGGGTGAGGAAGGCTAGGGATAATTTCGGCCAAGAGCGGGGAGATTTTGGGGAAATAACTGTTCAACAGATGCTCCGATCGGTATACTGACTTAGAAATTTCTAGGGCCTCTAATCTGTCCAATTTATTTCCGTTGCCGCTAATATGTAAGAATTTGGCATCATCGATAGAAAAAGTATGATACTCACGGTGACAATGATTAGCCATTTCAGAATAAATTAGAGGATTTGATAAGGCAGATTGGTGTTCACGAAATCTCTTTTCAAAAGATTTTCCTGTCTTTCCTATATAGAAATTATCACAGTCAGCACATAAAAGTTTATACACACCACTGTTGCTAAGGATTCCATTTTTGCCTTTCCCATTAAATAAGAGTTTCCGGAGATTAAAGTTAGTGTAAAAAGCTGGCTTTATGTGACTTGGAATATTTTTGGTTATTTCATTTGATATATTTTTTATAAATAGGACTTTGCTCCATTTATAGGTATGCTTATAGGTGTCGTTAAATATATAATCTTTTATAAGTTTCTTTTTTGTTTTGTTTTTTAAAAGTGAATCAATGAGGCTTCCAGGATAGCCATTATTTGTAGCAATTTTTTTGATGGTTATTAATTCCTTTTTAAAATTGTCGTCGGTTAATGTGACACTGAGCAATCTATGAAGCATACAGTTAAAGGCGGCGAATTTATGATTATTAGGATGGTTAGAAGTTGCTGGAATTATAGAGTCTGAATAAGTATTTTTCCTATATATATCAAAGTCAAATGTGCCAAAATGGCAATTCACATATTTATAACGATTTTCTTTGAAATCAATATATTCTTTTAATTTTCATAAATTTTTTTACACACAGTTTTTTCATGCACAAAGTTACAGCATTTAATCCAAAGCTATTTGGTTAGAAGAATTGCTTCAAGTGACTTACCCTCACGATATTCACATATAAAAACACTTAAACATTTCGATGAATCTAAGGGTGATTTAAGAACTCAACACAGCCTTCCATCGGTTAATCTTTGGAACTATACACAACTCCGATCTAGTGTGTCAAAACAAGTAGTGGCGTCAAAGGATAGTTTTGATGCATTTGAAGATCATCGCAGTACTACAAAATTTGATCAGCAAATTGGTCCACAAAAAGACAAGATTTGAAGCAAAACAAATCGCCATTAAAGCCACCATGCCAAGAAATAAATTGGGTAGTCCAATAGCTTGGATACACCCACGGGGAAAAGAGGCGCCCCCTAATGCAAGATAAAATTGGATATATGTCTTCCACGGAGGATAAACACCATGTATGTTGCTAAGTTGACTTTAAGATTGCGCTAGGGGTAGTTTCTTGCAAAGGGTGAAGACAGACGTCACTAATTCTCGCGGCTTGACGCTTACCGAGAAGAATAATCGTGGTGCGACGATTGCCATTTAGATTCAAGGGAGCGAGACCCGTTAAGAATTAATGTGCTTGGCGATAGCCATAGAACCCACCATTGACCGCCAATCGGTATTCTTTTGGTAACTGAGAGGCAACTTCTGTGGGAAGCGACATACTGTGGACCAACTAACGAATAGATTGAGATGTTTTGTGGCGTCCTCATGTTGTAATGATTTCAAATTAATGCTGCAAATAAAAAAAAAACATTCAAGTCACAATACTTCTTTGTGCGTGAAGCTACACCCTTCAAAATTGTATGAAAGTAACGTTTCAATTTATCCACAAATCTGCTACCTCCTCTGAAGTGCGAAATGGGTTTCCGTTTTGTTAAATATTGGCCTTTAGAGGGAGAGAGAGATTGCTGCTTGAGACTTTACTCTTGATTCGAAGCTTCGGGAAAGGTGAGCACCTGCGCTTTTTTATTTTTAGAAGCCTCTCTGAAAATATTTAATTGAAAAAAAAAACGACTATTTTTATCATGGTTGCAGTCAGATTGAAATTCAATCAATAAAATAAAGGTAAAAGAAATGTCTCAGATTCTGCAAAAAATATCTAATAGTTAATACTTTAAGACCCGATCAAAATTTTGACAACTGTTTTCAGTGCCCGGCTTGTTTTTGAGGAATTCTGTTTTTTGTGAAGAGTTTACTAAAATTGCCATATTTAAATCAATAGTAATTGTATTGTAATGAGACTGTGTATATTTGTTTATAACACTTCAATTATTTAGTTAAGTATAGTAAATCTGCTAACATTTTTTCATATGGAGAGTTACATCACACTCTTTACACATGTACCGGGTTTCACTTCTTTTCTTGTGCTTAGTACACAACTTATTTATTTTCTCAAAACAGGCTTAGCCCAATAACTTTGAAAAATACAAGAAGTGTTAGCATTAAAAAGAAAGAAAAATTATATAGACTAAAAAAAATATTATATAAAATAAAAAATAATGTATATGCAAAAATATATACACACAAACATACACATATATTAAAAGTCACTTAAGTACGTTGATGAGTGCTTTCTAACGCGCTCAATCTAAGAAGAAAATTTACTTTTGCTTTTGGTAATGTGATATGAAATATGTCAATATCCGAAGCAGTCCCGTTCAAAAGAGTTAAGGCCCTTCCAACAGGCATAGCGGCTGGAAGACCCGTTCTTGCGTATGTTATTGAAAACAGTTCTTGACGGCGCAGTCTAGTGTAATTGTTAGGAACATTTAACGCTAATTTTTTAAGTAATGCTGGAAAACTCACAACTCCTTGAACGAGTTTGACAACGTATACCAGGAGACGCAGATCTCTTCTTACGCTCAAGGAGTTATACCCAAGCGTGCCCAGCAGAAACTGAGTAGGACAAAGCCATGGATAGACACCACCAAACTCCCTCATAAAAAGATATCGTCGACGCTTTTTTTGTACTTTCTCCACCATGAGCGAGTTCTAGCTAGTTTGCTACGAATCAATTAATTAAACAACATTTTGATCACCATTTGGTTTTCAAACGACTTAGAAATTATCATTACAAATCCTAGATTTTAATACGCTGAGTTGCACATAATTTCTATGTGAGGACCAAACGCGAGATTGCTGTGGAACAAGACACACAGATCTTTAATATTATCTGTGTGGGGTATAGATTCTAGTGAATATCTATGAAATTTCGGGACGTGTGAGCGATGATGCGACATAATTTTGCACTTTGATATATTAAAATAAAATTTATTATTGTGGCTCCATTCACAAACGTTGTTGAGATCTGACTGTAGGTCTAAGCAGTCGGTATAAGAACGTTTTTTTCAAACTTGCAAGTTCTGAAGGGCTTTTCTTTTTTCCAATCGATGACATATATATCTACACACATTTAGATAAGTTTTTCTTTATCTCGTTTCGAGGAAGCTGCAAATTCTTTCATCTATTTCTATCCGGAAACTGTAGTTGGTCTCCAGATTAATATGTCAAAATCTACAACAATATCTGACAATTCACTGCACACTGATGACGCTGTAGGAACTAATGTCGTCGCTGAATATTGTCAATATTGTCAACACATACGGTCAACGACCGACGAAACGACCTTTGGATATGTCCAAAGGTCGCATTCCAAAACATTGACGCAGCCGGACATCGCGCCAGTCCCGTAAACAAATCGTTTACCCACAAATACTATTTACGATGCATTCCACAGTAGAAAGAGAACGCATCACGCTGTCTCGCCGTTTCCGCAAACAAATTGTTACCCACAGTATTGTTTGCAATGTCTGCAATACTGCAATCGACCATCTCTCTGCACGCACAGAAGCGAGATAAAAATATATTGCGGGCGCACTCCCGCGCCCGTTCTGAAATGTATAAATACCTACTTACCGATAAATAAAGCATCATTAATCACTATTTACTATTCATTGATTCATTCACTCTCTGCTTCCGCATCGCTAACTGACGTATTTTATTTAAATACCAAACAATCAAAATCATCAGCGCGTCCTTCAAGGACCATTCCGCTAAAACGCGATCAGGATCTCCATCATAAATATTTTTTAATACTTTCACTGTATAAAGTATTCATGCATAGATACCTTATATACAGTGAAAGTAAAGGATTCAGAAATCGAGGTTTAAAGTATGAATTGTCAGCAAAAAAGTTGCTAGATGCTAGTAACACGCACCTTTTTTGGAAACTATGTCTATAACGAGAACACACGAGACCGGGATAAGAAGTGTTAAAAGCTCCATTCTTTTTCCGTTCTCCTGCGTGGGTCGAGACTAACAACATCTTAACCTGAAAAATGTGTAGGAACATTTCAGAAATATTCTAAAATTTCATACTTTTCACTCAAAAAACTGCCACTGACGACCAAAATTACGAATCTATGTACCATATAAAATCAAGACAAAATTATTATTTGTTCAATGTATTTTCGTGTTTTTCGTCCCAAAGCTCTAATTTGGCAAAATTTCAATATTTTGCGTCAATATTTTTCAGTTTAAATTAATTATATTACTTTTGACTACCAAAAAAAACACTATTCATATAAAAATGCATGAATATGAATAATGAATCCAGAAAAAAGTGAAGTAAAAACGCATTGCCGTTAATTGTGATATAAAACGTCAAAACCTGCTAAATATGTATGAACATTTGTTAGTAATAGACGGATGTTTCACACTTTGCACTCGAAAAACTGCCATTGACGACCAAAATTTCGAATATATGTTCAAAATAGCAACGGAATTCTTATTTGATCAACGTGTTTTCGAGTTTTTTATTCCAAACCTCTAATTTTGCAGAATTTCAATATTTTGCGTCAATATTGTGAGTAAAAGACGAATATTTCACAATTTTCGTACAAAAAACTGCCATTGACGACCAAGTTTACGAATATATGCACAAAACCACAACAGAATCAAAGTGTTTTCGTACTTTTCGTCCAAAACCTCGAATTTTGCGAATTTTTCATATTTTGCGTCAATGTTGTCCGTAATACACAGAAATTTCCCACTTTTCACTCGAAATAGTGCCATTGACAACTAAGTTTACGAATATATGTACAAAATCACCACATAATTAATATTTGTTACACATGTTTTCGTATTTTTCGTCCCAAACGTCAAATTATGCAAAATTTCAATATTTTGAGTCAATATTCTCAAGTATATTTCAATTTTGTTACCTTTGACTTTTAAAATACTATTTTTTCGTACAAAAATGCTACAATCTTAATGGATCAAGACAAAAGTGTAGTAGAAACGCATTGACGTTGATTATGACATAAAAAACGTTAAAACCTCCTTAACATTTATGAACATTTGTTAGTAATACACGCAAACTTCACACTTTAAACTCGAAAAACTAACATTGACGATCAACTTTACGAATATATGTACAAAATCTCCACAGAATTAATATTTGTTCTATATGTTTTCGTATTTTTCGTCCCAAACATCTAATTTTGCGAAATTTCTACATTTTCGGTGAATACTGTTCGTAATACACGGAAACTTCACACTTTTCACTCGGAAAAGTGCCATTGACAACCAAATTTACGAATATATGTACAAAATTACGTCAGTATTATTGTTTGTTCAAGGTGTTTTAGTGTTTTTCGTCCCTAAGCTCTAATTTTGCAAAATTTCCATAATTTGCGTCAATATTGTTTGTAATACACCGAAATTTCACACTTTTTACTCGAAAAACTGCCATTGACAATCAAGTTTACGAATATATATGCAAAATCAGCACAGAAATAATATTTGTTCTACATGTTTTCGTATTTTTCGTCCCAAACCTCTAATTTTGCGAAATTTTTATATTTTCGGTCAATACTGTTCGTAATATACGAAAATTCGACACTTTTCACTCGAAATACTGCCATTGACAACCATGCTGACGAATATATGTACAAAATCAACACAGAATTAATATTTGTTTTACATGTTTTCGTATTTTTCGTCCCAAACGTCAAATTTTACAAAGTTTCAACATTTTGAGTCAATATTTTCAAGTATATTTGAATTTGTTTACCTTTGACTTTCAAAATACTATTTTTTGGTACAAAAAAGCTACAATCTTAATGAATCAATACAAAAGGGAAGTAGAAACGCATTGACATTGATTATGACATAAAACGTTAAAACCTCCTTAACATTTATGAACATTTGTTAGTAAATACACGGAAACTTTACACTTTTGACTCGAAAAACTAGCATTGACGATCTACTTTACGAATATATGTACAAAATCACCACAGAATTAATATTTGTTCTATATGTTTTCGTATTTTTCGTCCCAAACATCTAATTTTGCGAAATTTCTACATTTTCGGTGAATACTGTTCGTAATACACGGAAACTTCATACTTTTCACTCAAAAAAGTGCCACTGACAAACAAATTTACGAATATATGTACAAAATTACGTCAGTATTATTGTTTGTTCAAGGTGTTTTAGTGTTTTTCGTCCCTAAGCTCTAATTTTGCAAAATTTCCATAATTTGCGTCAATATTGTTTGTAATACACGGAAATTTCACACTTTTTACTCGAAAAAATGCCATTGACAACCCAAGCTGACGAATATATGTACAAAATCAACACAGAATTAATATTTCTTCCACAGGTTTTCGTATTTTTCGTCCCAAACGTCAAATTTTACAAAGTTTCAATATTTTGAGTTAATATTTTCAAGTATATTTGAATTTTTTTACCTTTGACTTTCAAAATACTATTTTTTGTACAAAAATGCTACAATCTTAATGAATCAATACAAAAGTGAAAAAGAAACGCATTGACATTGATTATGAGACATAAAACGTTAAAATCTCCTTAACATTTATGAACATTTGTTAGTAAATACACGGAAACTTTACACTTTTGACTCGAAAAACTAGCATTGACGATCTACTTTACGAATATATGTACAAAATCACGACAGAATTAATATTTGTTCTATATGTTTTCGTATTTTTCGTCCCAAACATCTAATTTTGCGAAATTTCAACATTTTCTGTGAATACTGTTCGTAATACACGGTAACTTCACACTTTTCACTCGAAAAAGTGCCTTTGACAACCAAATTTACGAATATATGTACAAAATTACGTCAGTATTATTGTTTGTTCAAGGTGTTTTAGTGTTTTTCGTCCCTAAGCTCTAATTTTGCAAAATTTCCATAATTTGCGTCAATATTGTTTGTAATACACGGAAATTTCACACTTTTTACTCTAAAAACTGCCATTGACAATCAAGTTTACGAATATATATGCAAAATCACCACAGAAATAATATTTGTTCTACATGTTTTCGTATTTTTCGTCCCAAACCTCTAATTTTGCGAAATTTCTGTATTTTCGGTCAATACGGTTCGTAATATACGAAAATTCGACACTTTTCACTCGAAATACTGCCATTGACAACCATGCTGACGAATATATGTACAAAATCAACACAGAATTAATATTTGTTTTACATGTTTTCGTATTTTTCGTCCCAAACGTCAAATTTTACAAAGTTTCAACATTTTGAGTCAATATTTTCAAGTATATTTGAATTTTTTTACCTTTGACTTTCAAAATACTATTTTTTCGTACAAAAATGCTACAATCTTAATGAATCAATACAAAAGTGAAGTAGAAACGCATTGACATTGATTATGACATAAAACGTTAAAACCTCCTTAACATTTATGAACATTTGTTAGTAAATACACGGAAACTTGACACTTTTGACTCGAAAAACTAACATTGACGATCAACTTTACGAATGTATGTACAAAATCACCACAGAATTAAGATTTGTTCTATATGTTTTCGTATTTTTCGTCCCAAACATCTAATTTTGCGAAATTTCTACATTTTCGGTCAATACTGTTCGTAATACACGAAAATTCGACACTTTTCACTCGAAATACTGCCATTGACAACCAAGCTGACGAATATATGTACAACAACACCACAGACAGACCTTATCGTCTCATTTCTGATCCGATCTCTAAAAGTTCTGCCTGCAATAGTGCGTAAGATGTATCTATTATTTTCTCAGATAATGGAAAAGTGTTGAAGGTTTAACGAGGTGTAGCGATAGAAAACAAAGTGAGTGAACAAGAAAACATTATGTATAAACTAACAGCATCAAAATTTGCTTAATCCAAATAGTATCAAAACTTTCTTAAATGATAGACTTTAAGGCTATTTTAGTTTTACCTTTGAAGAAAGGGAGTGAAAATTTAACGTGGAAAAATAAGACCTGTGAATAATGCATGGGGTAACAATATATGTCAGACTAGAGATGAATGTGAAGTAAGTTAAAAAAGATTATGATATTCTGAGATGGTTTGAGCTTGCAGAACGAATGAATTAGGAAAGGTTTACCAAAATATATTCGTATAGTGCAAATGTTTGTGGAAGGCGTGGTAAAGGAAGGCCAAGGAAAGTATAGTTGGATCAAGTGAACGATATATTGAAAATAAATAAATGTTAATTAATGGTCGTTGCATGAAAATGTTTGTGGATGTAGAGAAAATAAAATATGTGCGTCGCAATAGGAAAGTCTGGCGTTCTGTCATCTCTGCCAACCTGGACAGGAATACGGAGTGAAAGCATATGTATAGGTATTTTTAAAAAATACATTATGAGTACCCAACAAATGTGTTAAAGTTACATTAATCATCGGTTTAATGTAATTTTCTCATATTTTTTTGAAATTTGTACATTTTGTCATAAATACTTTAAAGTGCACAATTTCCCCAAGAGAACTCAGTTTTGTTAATATATATATGGAAAGTTGTTCGTCACGTAGATTTTGATTGATCATACTTTAAAAAAAATGTATTTCAGATTTCTCATAAATATAATAATATAACTTTAAAGTGCATTAATAGACACTTCTGTAACGTTTTTACTGTCTTAAATTAATTTAAATGGCGCTTTAGTTTATTGAAAAATGGCTGATTTAGGGTGCATCTTCAATTTTGCCCATCATTATAAATTTTAGGAATTGATATTTTTCTTCTCAATATATGACACAGGTGAGCGATATTTTGGCATTTTATGGTATATAAGACTTCTCGTTCTACATCTATTAAACGCACCATCTCGGTGTTTGAAGTACGATGAATTCCGAGTATTGTTCGATAAATTGATGTCGAATACTTCTTGCTTCTTAAACATTCTAACCTTCATGAAACATCTTACACTTAAAATAACATGTATGGTATGTGTACAATACATGACGACCTCTGTGGCCTAGTTGGTGAGACGCCTGTCTCCCAGCCCGGAGCTAGCGGGTTCAAACCCCGCTGGAAACTAGATTTTTTAAAAAGGGATTCCAGTCTGGTTTTCGCTTAAAACCTCTTTAACATATTTATGGTTGGTAGGAAAAGATTGCAACATGGCAATTATCCCGCCAGGTTGTATTATATTACAAGGAAAGTGTAATACAATACAATACAAACTAAACCTTGTCATATTAACTGTATACAAGTGTGAATGTTACTTTCGATACATACATACTAGTTTGGCGAAAGCCAAACCTTCAGATGGAGATAAAGGAACAAATGGAATGGTACTTACGGGTGGATGATAAGGTCGAGAAATCGGGTCGAGCTCTGCTTCGGGCTGAAGTGGTCGGTCACGGTGGTTGAGAACCCATTCGCATTGGTTCTTCGTTGATGACGCGTACCGGCCGTCGCCGGCCCAGTCCGAGATGTCCCCCCGATGATAGTCTTTGCACAAGTGAACGAGACGACGGGAATATGTTCGTCGAGTTAAAACTACCACAACTCGCAACAATACGATAATTTAGGATAGGTGAGAACAATATTTGATCGCGCGACAGGGCCGGCGGCGATATTAGAGCGGCCCGCGCGCGACAGGGCCGGGAGCGACGACAGAGCAGCCCACGAGCGGAATAGTAATTTTGCGTCACGCTCTGGCGTGAACACATACACACCCTCGTGCCATTTCCTTCGCCGGAGTAGATAAAGACAACAGAGCGCCATACTTTTCTAACTTACTTCCATATAAGTCGAAACGACGATTCGACTTACTTCTATATAAGTCGAATCTGTCAAAATAACTGCTGGACTTTCCAGATATTTTCTCTTGGAGTTTGAACTTGATGAGTGCCCAATTTCTATGGGATTTGCAACTGGTGACTGCGACGGCCAATCTATATTACGTCAACGTCATTTTTCTGTTTCCACGCAGTACAGAGACAACTCCGATGTTTTGGTTCATTGTCCTCTTGCAGTAGCCAATTAAATTTTTTTTCTTATGAACCACCTTTAGGCAGATGGTAATAAAGCACTCTGATATATTTTAACCATTTTGGCAGCGTTACAATTAATTGTGAAGATGTACAAAAAGCCAAATCCCTGCTTTGAGAAACAGTACCAGATGTGAGCTTTTACTGGGTGTTAAACGGTCAGTTGAATGAGTCTATTGGTGCCGGTACATTAGGTATGATTAATGGAAGAACGTGCCCAAAAAAGTGGCTTCGTCCGAAAAAATTACGTTGTCCCGATCGCGGTCCAAATTTTCTTTCGCCCAACTAAGGATTTTTTCGGCTTGTTTTTCGGACAGTAGTGGTTTCTTCCCCGAGCTCCGAAATTTCACTCCATGAGCTATTAAACGTCTTCTAATAGTGTCACATGACACAATTAGACCCTTTTCACCCAAATCGCCTGTCCGCTACTCAATGATAGACAAGAATTCTTCTCAAACACCCGTAAAATCACTATGTCTTCCTTTTTCGTCGTTTTCTGTGCAGTGCCACGATCTGGTTACGTTTTTTAAGTCGAAATAGCGTTTCACCCACTTAATAACAAATGTCTTCGACTTTCTCATGTACTCGTATTTTGTACGACACTTTCGGTCCTTTCGGATGTATATACAGAAACACGGAATCGTAACGCGGCACTCATGGTGAAATATGTTCTTGAGTAACCAAGGTCGAAAACGACAACTGAGTTTTTCTATACATAGAATGTTGGGAAGAGTCCTGCTATCTGCTCGAGTTTGAATCTACCCTCTATAACGGTTTTCAGGAAAAAATGTAGTCGTACACGCTCTTGTCAAACTGTCTACATAAGAAAAATGTGGAACAATGTTCTCTCTGTTAACATTAACAGAGATATGACGAGATGGTATGTATTGTTTGCGTTATTAAATTTTTAATTTAAAATTTAATAAAATAAAGCTAGAAAAATGTATATATTTTTAGTATCCAAAATATGCGCATTTTTTCACAAAAAATAGCAAACAATTTTGCACGAAGTACGAAAAACAGGAGTCGTTTAAATTTGGCGTGAGGCTATAAAACTTTACCGATTTAAAAAAGCTTTTTTGCCGCGAACATTTAGCAACAGTAGTAAAGTAATACCGTGTCATGGATAAAACTCACATTCTAGAGAAATTCCAGACAGGAAAGTTATTGAAGACGCACGTTTTTTATATTGTTTTCTAGTGCAAAGAAATATAAGTCATTATAACATTTAAGCTTTTTATTTTTTCTGAACAAACATTTAGCAGCATCATCATTTAACCGATTTTAATACTTGCTTTACTGTGCTAAAAAAAATACGCCAACACGGTGCTGGACGCTAAGCGTCCAGTAAAAAATGTATATTTTAAATTAAAATTATGCAAAATCTGCTAGGTTATATTTTTTAATTAGCCATAAAAATCCTTTTATTGTGTATTAAAACGTCGAATAATGAAATAAAATATAAGTCCTGGTCACTCGCTATCCATCACAGGGTGGCAAGTGTTAAAATCAGTAATGGTAACCCCCCCCCCTCCCCCACTCTTCTACTAGTTCTTTTTTTAAATAAAAATTTATGGTATGTAAATATTGTATAATCCTTATTTCAAGGTTCGTACTTTTATCCCATTATGAAAGGAGTTTGCTGCTTTGTGTGGAATGGCGGCGAGCTCTCTCGGCGGGAAAAACAACCTCACCACGACAATTTAAAAAATCGTTGCACATCGCACCAAATTACTTATTCCTGCTTCAATAATAACTTCACTGAGCGAAGAGGCACAGATGGCGCCCCTATAAAAAACAAAAACCAATCACAATGTTCATAACTCGAATGAAAAAGTCATCCTATCCCACCAATAGGCACCCCGTCACCCCTCTACTCATTATTTTAATGAAGACATTGCTTCCAGTTGTTCCCGTCTTTTCTGATACCAACGAACTTTCTTGTTAGGGATCTTCCTACACTTTTCCCCCTATTTTTGGTTGCAACTCCTGTACTTTCTAGGTACACCTATCATCGATACATCTGGAAATATGCCCTATCAAGTTTCACCTATAGGTGGTAACCCTCTCAGTTACATATACGATTTTGATATGTTGACTTATCCATCGTCCAGTTCATAATGAAATATTAAGCATTCTTCTCTCCGCGGGGTCTGTGGCACTCTGAGCTTAATGTATTGTATTGCTTAACATTAAGAAGTATATGACATATTATTTTTCTTATATTTATAAGACGACCTCCGTGGCCTGGTGGTAAGACGCTTGTCTGCCGATCCGGAGGTTGCGGGTTCGATCCCCGCTGGAGCCCATTTTTTTCAATGGGATTCCAGTCTGGTTTTCACTTAGAGCTCATTAAAAATATATTTCTGGTTGGTTGGAAGAGATTGACACATGGCAATACATTCTCCAGGTTAAGTTTAAAAAAGGGTATTTCAAATTGAGCGGTTTTTTAATAACTTTTTTTTATTCTTGAATTAAACACACAATTTGCTTTGATTTCATTTTTTTTATCGGTCATTAAAGTATAATGTATGATATTTAAACACAAAAAACAATATCCACCAAATGTCTACTTCTTGTAGCTCCACAGATGTCCACTCGTCAAAATTTTCGATGACATTTTGTCATAATTGCGGTTCTAACTCACCAATAACGCGAATAATTTCTTCCAGCTCAGGAATTGATCGGGGGTCATTCTTATAGATTTGGTTTTTCACGTAACAGTCCAAAAAAATAGTCCAACGGTGTCAGATCACATGATCTTAGTGGCCAATTAACATCGCCGTTTCCGGATATTACAATACATAAAATAATTCAACAATTTGAACGCGTAGACGACTCCGTTTTTATTATTGTCATACTTCTCAAATATCACAAGACGCAGGCAAGTTCGCTACGCCATCTGTGTTTTAACCAAAAATAAAAAAAAAAACGCTCAATTTGAAAGACCCGTTATTATATGAACAAGGACCACCTCCATGGTCTTATTGGAAAAACGCTTGATTTTCAACTTGGGGGGTTGAGGTTTCATTCCCGTTGTTACTCATATTTTTTTTAAAAGAATTCCAGTGCGTGGATTACTCCAAGGGAGAGAGAAGACATAACACAAACGGAACTTTATAAATTTTACTTTTATTATTATTACTATAATAATACCCTTCTTTTTTTAAGTGTTACAATGAAAATCGAACCTTTAACCCTCGGGTTAGCAGACATGCGTACTGTCAACTTTACTAAGAAGGTTGTCATAGTACAAGGGTAGGAAAAGAGGTGGAGAGGGTAAATATTGTTTGTATGTTGTGATTTGAATGGGCTTAACAGTATAGCTATATTTTTTTAACTTACTAATTTTTTTTTTTTATATTACAAAAATGACATCATAATTTCGTTCTTCTGTTTTACTTTAAAAGTACAAAAAACTGTATAAAAATGTTTCAATTAGTTTACTGTCACATCAATCTTGTTCCAATAATTATATTGTCAGTAATTTCTTAAAGGACACCTTATTTTTCTTAGATTCAAAGATGTAAAACTTTATCATTTTAGAAACATGACTAAGGCTTTCGTGTACCAAAGATTTTACCCTCTTAAAAATTAATGATTCCTAGTGAAATTTTGTGTAACGGGTGTTTCCCTTAGATAAGAAAATCACGTATTATATTTGAGTCATTTGATGAACATATTAAGAACGATATTATTGTAACTTATACGCCTTTACTTCGTAATTCAAAGGTCCTCCAAGTGTGCGCCTCTGCACCCTGAGATGCCCCAAAATATTGGAAAAATTTAAGAATTCCAATTAATCTTAGTACTTGTTTGGCCTCGCTGTTTTGGAAATTGGCAAACTTTTTTGAATTTAAAAAAATTATTTAACAGAAAAAATAAGTTAACTTAACTTTGGTGTTAACAGACCTTGTTTCTTAAAAAACAGAGAAGTTTTAAGAGTTGAAATGTTTTACATGTACACAGATAAGTAAAACAGTAGATTGTATTTATTAAATTGCCAGGTAAATAATTCTTAACTTAGTACATTAACAAAAAATATATCCCATTTTTTCATGATATATGTCGTCATTGAATGACAACAAAACCAGATCCATTAAAATTGTGTATTCAAATTAAATTACCTGTTTTTTTTTTTCGCAAATTATGTATATTTCTTAGCATGTGTAAAATAAATAAATAAAAAAATTTTAAATAAATTCATACATTGTTAACATTTCGTTAGTGTTGTGTATCCATAAAACTATCTTGAAAAGGGGAATCAAAATTTGGAGTTTATTTTAACGATCAACCGTTCCTAGTGCATGAATTGTTTTTTTCGTAATGAATTGTAAGTTTGAAACGTGAATTTATAATGTTGAAATACCATATTTTTATTGCTGAAAAAATATTATTTAGCAAATTTGTACGCAATTTTGTATATGTATATACATTTTTTTTTCCTTCTTTATATTATATTTTTGGAGAAAAAGGATAAAAAAATTAAACAAATATGAAATTTAATGGGAATAAAGATGAATTTCCCTTCTCTCATCAAATATCTTAAAACATAATTTGTCGATATGAAACAAGTTGAATTTAAGGTGTGAATCAATTTATTAATTATCCTTTACTGAGTGGTAAATTTTCAGCGAATCCTGGTTCCAATTGCGACGATTTACCTCTGCAAAGCTGGATTTTTGACGGTAGCCGTAATAAAAATCAAATATCACTCAAAATTCAACGTAAAACAGTATCACTCAAAACTCAACGTAGTTCGATTGCAACGTAGTTCGATTTGAATAACTGTGTGGTGAACATGAATCACATTCAGTTCACACTTATTGGCAAGTTTTTAATAGAGCACCGTGAAAAAATCTTTACCTACAAAAGGCTTCGTAAAACAAAAAAAAATTAAAAGCACTGTCATAATTATAAGAATTATCACGAAAGACCCTAATTCCTTAACTTATAGCTTTATAACATACAGTTAAAGATTACTAGAGTTTACAGTTTAACTTGACAAATTCAACGGTGGTTGAACGCTTGTCTGTAAACCAGAGGTTGCGAGTTTCCGATGCTGACAAAAAAAAAACATTTTCCAGACTTTTAAACTTTTAAACTGCCAAAGAGTAAATTCACTCTGAAAATGAATCCATTAGGAATCGAACCTAAGTCGCTCGCTTGCTTAGCGCGAAGGCTAACATCCGCCGAGACTGTCACATGGAAATAAGCTCATGGAATTGTTAGAAAAAGATATTGACTAATGCTGATATTTCGAAATCTTTGTCCGTTTTCATCGTCAAGGTTTGTTTATAATTAACTTTGTCAAAACTGCAACGTTTTCGAAACGTGGGCATCATGAGCCAAACCACGAAGTGTAACATTTCAAAGAACATATACCTTTATAATTCATATCGAAGAACCGCGAAGTACATAAAACATTAATGCGTACAAATTTCCAATATTAACATTTCTATGTAGAGCGGAATAACTTGCGGTGAAAAAATATATATACGAGTATATGATATATACAAAGTTCGGATATTTTCTCACAATTGGGCTAATCTAGCGGGAAATCTGACAAGTTGTAGGTACTCGGGTAGATTTATCACAACACATATGTTATATATATATATATATATATATATATATATATATATATATATATATATATATATATATATATATATATATATATATATATATATATATATATATATATATATATATATATATATATATATATATATATATATATATATATATATATATATATATATATATATATATATATATATATATATATATATATATATATATATATAATTCATACGTACAGTTTGACAAACCTTCAACTAACTCTAACTCAATTCAATGGGCTGTCAAGAAAGTAGTTTAGTATTTCTCGGATAGATGTCGTTAGGGTAAAATTTTCGAAGCTGACTTCATTCTGAACTTGCTGAATGTATATTATTATGAAAGGTAATAGATTAGCGCATTTAAGTTCCGAATCGATTGAGCTGTTTAGAAAATGCATAATTTAGAAAATGTACCAAAATTATTTGTTTTTTCGATGATTGAAGATTTTTTATCACAGAAAAGAAAAAATAATACTTAATCCAAAAAAATATGTCAATATATGACGACAATGCAATAAAGGATTGTATGTGTCAAATGTGATTTAAAAAAACCGTAATGATGACTCGAATGTGGTATCCGCTCTCTAAGGCCGACTACCACTGATGACGACCAAATTATAGGTTTAATCAAGAATAACCAATGTTATGCGATACGAGAAATTTCTAAGATACTAAAAATTCTGTAAACTACTCGTATTATACCATTTACGAACATTTGGTGAAATTTTACGTTTAAATTGGACTTAAAAATGTGAAATAACTTTTCGGAAAACCTTATACATTGAAATACAACAAAAACTCTCAACTTATTCTCAAACTTTTAATTAAAATATATTTTTTAATAAACTCAGACTATCCCGTTTATTTTGTACCTGTGCAGCGGAAGACTAGGCCTACGGACTACCGGGAATTTCCCTGTGGACATACACGTACGTGTAAATGGACAAAAATATTCAGTGAACAGTTTCAAATTTAAAAATAAATGTTAATTATACAAAATATACTTCTTCAAATCAAACCTCACTGTCAGGGAAAGATCGCAGAAATGGAAAACTGTTAGTATACCTGTTTGTGACGGTGGGCTGTCCTGGGATGATGACGTCCAGCTGTCCTTCAACCTTTTCGGCAGCCTTCCTGGTAATCTCATGCTGTTAGGGTTTTCAGTCTTAACGATTCTTGTCAGTCTTATATCCTCCATGCGGTCCACATGATACCCCCAGAAGCGCCTTATGTTATCTTCCCACCTCACTATATGTCTTCAACACCACAGACAGACCTTATCGTCTCATTTCTGATCCGATCTCTAAGAGTTCTGCCTGCGATGAAGCGTAGGGTTCTCATTTCTACCACTCTGAAAAGGTTTTATGTCTTGTTGGTATCGGCTCTCGCTTCTATCCCATATGTCATGATGGGGCGGACGCATGTCTTATATATCCTGACCTTACTTTCGGTAAGCATGTGTTTGTTTCTCCATATAGTGTCCCGCACGCAGCCAGCCAAAGCTGTCGCTTTATTAGACGCGAGTAGCTACAATTCAGAAAAAAATTTGCTAAAATCGTGCATTGCTGCGTGGAATGCTCTAGATAAGTCTGACTTACATTTTTTGACCTATAAACACGTTTTACAACTTTTGAATATTACATTTGTATTTTGGTGTTCCTGGATGCTGGGTTGCTGCCGTCGGGGGGCTGTGGGGCGAGGCGGGATGATCGGGAGGACGTTAAAACCTGACGATACATACCAGTGCCGCTGACATGCCAATAACATCCCTGGCTGAATTATCGTATCTGAGGTAGAGGAGGTACCCACATAAAGTGAAAACTATGTTACAACTCAAATACTTTCTCAAAGTATAAATAACGTAGATAAATACCCCACACGTAGATGACACAACAGGGGAAAAGGTTATCCCTGAAATCACTGACGTAAAATACGAAACACGTGGACGTTATTATTATTTTGAATATAAAGCTTAGAACTCTGTCTATTGTTTGCTTGCACCTTTGGTCAACACAAGTATTCTGCGAAACATATTTTTTACAAATCTAAATATATTCTGAACCGATTACGAATTTCGTTAACTCAATCGCTTTGGACTGTATTATTTTTTTAATAAATATCTTCTTTTATCTCAGAAAATATATTATTATGCCTTTTAAGATATAAATTACTTTTATTTCCGCGACCCACAAATTAAGAAACGATAGTCTAATGACATGAAACTAAACCAAAACCTAGATTGATCATTGAATTGCAACATTTTTTTGTATTTTCTTCTTTGTTCTTGATGTAAAAACCCAAAACCCATAATGCAAAAATATTTTGTTTACAGCTAGCCCGAGATAGAGCGACATGAAGCTGTCCATGGGAAAACAATTCTCTGCAGGGGTTTATCCCAGCTACATTAAATGTTTGTGCTTCAGTTCGCGGTGACACGCAAACCCATTTTCTCAGTTCCTGTTTCAGATAACACGACTATCTCGACTGAAATAATATATAAGCCGGAGGATTTTACCATGCCCTTTGTTTTTTTTTTTTTCTCTGTATTTTCTTGGTACCTGTTTGATTATTTTGTGATAAAATGCAATGCCTGTTTTAACCTTTCCTTCCCTGTGATGTGTAACTAGTACACATTGCTTCTAAACACTTTAATATCTCTATAAATATAATAAATACTGGGTTCAGATTGTAGATATTCCTCCGTAATACATTTGACCATTGAATAAAAAAATAATATTATTGATAATTAGCATTTATCGGCCATATCAAAGATATTTTGTGAAAATCGGGAATAAATTCAACAATGCAATCAAACGTGTGCCAGTGTGTGACGTAACTATATTCATTCTAAAAAACCGCTATGCATGAGGAAGCGACGACTATTCACGTCTCACTCTCACTCTACTTCGGTATATGGGAACGCAACAAATAAAATCTCAGTTCGCTCGCTTATCTCGCTTCAGTAGCTCTCGGGCATCTATTTGAGGTGGTATCTTCGCCCGTTTTGTGAACGTCGGCCTAGGTTTTTTTCATGTTTTCAGCAATTAAATTTCAATTAATATCACTTTTGACTACAAATTTAATTAATTTAAACGATTGGCTACATGAATACTAGTATTTTCCCAATTTTAAATCGCTAATTTTCACATGTGTATTGAATACACAGCACCAGAAAGCGCGGATTTTTTTTAGCACAGGAAGGGAAAGGTTAATACATACACGGGAAGTCAGTGTTTAAAATAATCAATATTATATTTTGAATAGCAGGTTTTTTTTAACTATCTACTTAGGTATGTTCTTCCGGGACTTTTTAACTATCTACTTAGATATATTCTTCCGGGACTTTTTAACTATCTACTTAGATATATTCTTCCGGGACTTTTTAACTATCTACTTAGATATATTCTTCCGGGACTTTTTAACTATCTTCTTAGATATATTCTACTGAGACTTTTTAACTATCTACTTAGATATATTGTTCCGGGACTTTTTTGTAGAATGCAAAAAACCTAACAAAACATATACTCGTATTTACATATTTTTTACATATCTTTAATATTTTTGGCAGTGTATAAGGTTTTATGTGAATTAATAACAATTGCTACCCGACTTCTCGACTACATTTAAAATCTGGTTTGTTTAAAACTCGAACTCATTTTTCCGCCTAATATTTAAAGGTAAAAAATACCTATTAATTCGAGCAAATATATTCATTCAAAAAAAAAAAAAGAAAAAAACAAGGCGCTGTGCTCCGATTATCTCACTTCGGTGTGCCGTCGAATCCTGTACAGTGGCGTTGCTGGTGAATTTCCTGATGTGGAACAACTCACTCGCTTAAAGATGAGAAAAGATGAAAGAAACAAAACTCCACGGCGCAGCTTCGCTTTTCACCTGAATTAACTTTGGAATGGCCAGGGGATCCTCGATTACGGGGCCCAGGGGATCCTCGATTACGGGGCCCAGGGGATCCTCGATTACGGGGCCCAGGGGATCCTCGATTACGGGGCCCAGGGGATCCTCGATTACGGGGCCCAGGGGATCCTCGATTACGGGGCCCAGGGGATCCTCGATTACGGGGCCCAGGGGATCCTCGATTACGGGGCCCAGGGGATCCTCGATTACGGGGCCCAGGGGATCCTCGATTACGGGGCCCAGAGGGATCCTCGATTACGGGGCCCAGGGGATCCTCGATTACGGGG
>OX463848.1:40894829-40936418 GCA_949825065.1 Odontocerum albicorne
GAGGTTGCCACATGGCAATACGCCCACCAGGTTGTATTGCATACAACGAAAGTGTAATACAATTTTGTAATTTGTTTCGTCAAACACTGTTTATTCCACTTTTTGTAACGGTATAGCCCTACCGGTTTCAAGGTTTTCACCTTATCATCAGGAGAGCACAAACAAGACTGAAAGTCTTGAAACCGATAGGACTATACCGTTACAAAAAGTGGAATAAACAGTGTTTGATAAAAAAATTACAATGTCTTTAAACCTCCACAATGTTAATACCTTAACTATAAATAATATATGTTATACAATTAATTGTTCACTTTGATTGTTTTCTAATGCATTTTTTTTAATAATTTTTTTAAGAATATTTTTCTTTTTGTTATGAAATAAAAGTATAAATAGGGCAAAGCCCTTACGACGGTTGTCGCGAAAGAAAAAATACAATAATTGAATTTTGAATACAAGAGAGCGAGAGAGAAATACTTGGATTATCTCCGAAAGTAATTCGAAATTTGAATTTCGGTGGGTCCGTGATACTGAACGAATTTTAAATAACTAGCTAACAATTTTTGAACCAGTGTAAAAGGGGACGATGTATCGTATACTCGTATTTTCATAAATGTAGAATTTGCTTTACTTCCGTGAATATTTCACGGGTTGCAACTAGTAACTCTTTATTTATTAAATATTATTATAAGGTATATTGTACCCTTGATAAAAAAAACTAAATAAATAAATGACAAAGGCTTCAATATTTAAAACCCAACCCTTCCATAAACCACTGTATTTAATTCATAACAAAAAGTTAAATTGTACTCAGTAAGAACATTAAACGTAACGTTCTAAGATATCGGTTAAATAAACCCAATCAGGAATCTGGGTCAAATTTAAATTACGAATGTCAAGCATTCAAACCGGAACTGTTTATGATTACTGAAACAAAGTTTAAGTTCTGATATTATTATCCTCCGAAGCCTGCGTAGAACCTTAAGCAAGACAAACTGAATTAACGTTGAGGGGCCAATCTTTTGAAGTTCCATTCGTATTGTGTTTAATAAATAATTGTATTGGACTTAACAAGTCATTGTCTTAGAATCTGTAACAATCAATATTACTGTTACAAATATTATGGACTAAAAAAAGTAATTTTAAAGCTAAGAAAACTCTTCATTCGTAATTTTTAAAAATTGACAAATAATTAGATACAATAATTCTTTAAAAACGAACAGAGATTTTCTAAACAAGTCATATTGAACTCGTTGAGTTTAATACTCGATAGCATCAAAAGTAAAATAGACTTCCAGTCTGCCAATATTTATCATGAAATGCAAAATACATACGTATATACCGTAGTGCCGTTTCCTTGTCGGTGTAAACAAAGATGGCAGACCACCAGACTTTCTTATCTTTAAATACATCCATAAATCTTCGCATGCAACTTGTCTTACTTTCTACATTTCATTCTTTCAGAATATCATTATTTTGATTTAACCATATTTTCCTTGGTCTTTCTTTCTCTTCCACGTTTTTCACTCACATCTTCTTCTTCTCCCTGGTTCCATCCCCCAACTCACTATCTGCGAAGACTGTCGGGGTCAACTCTCCTCGTCATCAGGTTGTATGCTCTTCTGTCCCGGACTACGTCCCCCAGGCCGTGTCTCTGCATTAGGTTATTTTTTTGCACCACCCATGAATTCTTTGGTCTTCCTCTGGTTGTTATTCGAGGAAGATCCACTGAGATTGACTGGTTTACAATGTGATCGGGTGCTCTGCGTCCAACGTGCCCATACCGTCTCAATCGCCTCTCCTCCACCTTGATGTTGATGTCAGTAACACCTAGGCTTCCACGAATGCGTGAGCTTTTTATTTTGTCTCTTAGGGACACACCAGCTGACCATCTTAGCATGCGCATTTCAGCAGTTTCTAGTTGCCTAGAGTAAGAGTTATACATCGTCCAGCATTCGGAGCCATAGAGGAGTGCGGGTCTGATAATAGTTGGATATACTTTTCCTTTTAACTTTACTGGCATTCTCGGATCACATAGAACTCCCGTCATTGATCTAAACTTCATCCATCCCACACTAATTATATGTGTTACATCAGCTGCACATTATCCATCGCTATGGATGAGTGACCCAAGATACTTAAAGGAGTCACAATTAGGTAATGTTTCTCCATCCATTGGCATTACGGGAATGACAGCATTTGCGTTCTCGAATGGTAGATACAGATACTCTGTTTTCTTTCTGCTCAGTCTCAATCCATTGTCCTCCAAGATTCTTCTCCACCTCTCCAGACTATTTTGCAGGTCTTCATATTTTTCACTTATTAGTACAATATTTTTCACTCATTAATACGTTTTTCACTCACATTTACACTGTATATATTTTTTTGTTAGTTTTTCTTCATCCATTTTTTTCAAGTGTTCAACCGTCTCAGCGTGCTCTTCTTCATCGTACTCAACACATCAGCATTACGTTCAAATTCATCCCAAATCGCATCATTCTGTCATACACTGCCACCCCATATATTTATCTTAGTGCACATATTTCTACAGCATTCATTCGATTTTCTACATCCACACTGCCGTTTATCAAAGTTGCTTTTCTACTATTGTGGACTTGACAGATTTTGAGCATGGAATCTTGACCGATTTTGATACTGTCCGTTTCGAATACAAAAGGTCTTTCAAATTGAGCTTTTTTTTTTAATTCTTAAATAAATACACAATTTGCTTTGATTTCACAAAAAAAATTATTGGTCATTGAAGTATAATATATGACATTTAAACATAAAAAACAATATCTGCCAAATATTCACCCATTGCAGCTTCACAGATGTCCACTCTTTTGTCAAAATTTACGATGACGTTTTGGCATAATTGCGGTTCTAACTCACCAATAACGCGATTAATTTCGTACTTCAGCTCAGGAATTGATTGGGGGTCATTCTTATAGATTTGACTTTTTACGTAACCTCAGAGAAAATAGTCCAACGGTGTCAGATCACATGATCTTGGTGGCCAATTAACATCACCGCTTCCGGAGATTACAATAAATAAAATAATTCAACAATTTGAACGCGTTGTTGTATTGTATACGACTCCATTTTTATAAATTTCATACATTACACTTCTCAAATGTCACAAGACCCAGGCAAGTTCACGACGCCATCTGTGTTTTATCCAAAAATTTATAAAACCACTCAATTTGAAAGACCCTTTACATGTTTTAGTGTTCCATTCTTTTTGTATCCAAATACTACATAAATAGTAAAATTCTTCAACATGTTCTAACCATTCCTTGATCTTCCTCGCATACCCCTTCTAGTCACATTTACTCTATAGTATATGACGGTTTGGTATTCAACGTTGTTAAAAATGCCACTCCAATGAATTTAAGGCACAGAAGTATCAAAACTGTCATATTTTAGATTATTTTTCCAGAACTTTAGATTATTATTCCAGAACTTTTTCTTACAAAATGTATATTTAAATCAGTTTGGTGCATTTTTCATATTTTTGATAGCGTTTAGGGTTTGTTTGTGAATCGACAATATTTGCTACCCAACTAGATTTTTGGTTTGCTTAAAACAACTCAATCAAAAGTTGAGGAAACCGAAGTCATGGCTCATTTTCATTTAAAAAAGAACAGTTTCTTCGTGGCAGCAATATTTAAAAGTTTTGTTAGGAAGATTTCTCAGCTGCGAAATTGAAAAACTATAAAATTGATTATCAGTATTAATCGAATCACACGTGAATTTCTGCTCAGTTGTCGTCAAAGTTGTCGTGATAACAAACTTCAAGTCTTTTTTTTTTAACAAGACATCAAAGTTATAAAGACGTCAATGCTAAAAACTGTCAAAAATACTGAATCATTGTATTGAAAGCACAAAAGTGCAAATAAAGCTACTTTATTATATTATTTGTAGTTAAGGCATTAACGTTATGGAGGTTTAACGACATTTTAATTTACTTTATCAAACACTGTTTATTCCACTTTTTGTAACGGTATAACCTTACCGGTTTCAAGGCTTTCACCTCATCTTCAGAGGAGCACAAACAAGACTAGGGAGCATAAACAAGCGGTAGGGTTAAACCGTTACAAAAAGTAGAATAAGCAATGTTTGGTAAAATAAATTACAATAAAGCTAATTTGTTGGTTTGAACGAAAAACAATTGTGAAAGTCATTATTTGGTCTTAAAATAACAACATTGTTAAAAATGGCATTTTGTAGTTTTAAACCACAGAAGTATCAAAAGTTCTGATTCTAATTTCAAACACTCGAAAGGTTTCAAAATGCCACATTGTGAACTTAAAGTCACATACTCGTAAATGTCAAAATAGCTATATTTTAGTCTTGAGGAACGAAGAATGTAAATGATGTCACTTTGTGGTCTTTAAAGAACACAATGTCGAATGTGCCACGTTTTGGTATTAACATCACAACATTTTCACAAATGCCACTTTAATGCATTTAACGCGCAGAATTTCCAAAAATACCAAATTGCACACAGTGTAAATACGGACTATTCGTGGTATTTAACAAACACAAGGGTCATAGAAACTACTTTCATGTCTTAACCTGTTCACCGCGTTAAAAATCTAATTCCACGAATCCTGTGCGCGGCACAATTTCAGCGTTTTTTAATTTCTAAGTTTAAACACATATTTTGTTTAGAACCACTGATATTTGATTACAACACCAAGTAAACATGACACTTAAGTAATTTTCTGATAATAAATAATAGTCATTACTCTTAAGGAGACTCATTAAATAAAGGAGATAAACTTAACATTACGTAAAATAAACAAAGGAATGCTACGATCAAATCAATACTTCATGACACTCACCCAATCAAATGCATATAGCACTAGTAATGTTTATTTACGTAAGAGAGACTTAGTAATGTTTATTTACGTAAGAGAGACTCATCGCAGGACTCGATCCGCGCGACAAGTCGTTAATGCTGGAAATATTGAGAAACCAAAAAAATTCGGCGCTCTGTTTATTCAACAATATCTCATAAACTAATATATTATTTGACAAGGTTTTCAGAGATGTCGCTAGAATAAAGATTATTTTAAATTTTAGTTCAATTTTTATTCCGGTTTTGTGTCATTTTTTTTAAGTATTTGTGATTTGAAACTTGGATTGTCGTCAGATCACAGGCGTTTGTGCTCCCCGCGGGGAAAGAGTTAAAAGCACAAATTGACTAAAATGACGCTTGGTGGTCATTAAGGCACAACTATTCTACCATACTTTTGATATAAATGTCACAAATTATTTATGACACATTGTGGTCTTTTAAGGGCGCAAAGATTAGTGTTTAGGACACAAAAGTGTATATATGTTAAGGCATTTTTGTAATATTTAAGTCATATACTCGTAAGTGTCAAAACTTCTACTTTATGTCTTAAATGCGTGAAAGACTTAAAAATGTCAGAAAATGGTTTTAAAGGCACATAAATGTCAAAAAAGTCACATTTTAGTCTTACACATACATTATGCCACAAAAGTGTAAAAAAATTACACTTTCTGGTATTTTGAGCATAAAAGTGTCGAATATTTTACTTGAGTTTTTAAATGTAAAACGGTTTCCAGTGTCAAATTGTGATTTTAAAAGCATATAAATGCCAAAATAATCACATCTTAGTTTTAAGGATAAATAAATGTACATGACGCTACTTTGTGATATTTAAGGAACACAACGTCGTAATTGATTTGATGCCATGATTTGATATTCAAAGCACAACACAGTCACAAATGCTACTTTAAAGGATTCAACGAACAGACGTTTCAAAAATGACACATTGTACGAATAGTCATTTAGGCACATGACTTTCAAAAGTTACAAATTGTAAGTTTGAGGGCACAAAACGTAAATAATGGTACTTTGTGGTCTTTAACAAACACACATGTCGAAAAAGTCATTATTTGGTTTAAAAAGCACATTATTGATATGCCATATTTTGGTCGTTAAGATACAGAGAGGTTGGAACACTATTTGTGGTATAAAAGGCACAAACGGTCTAAAAAATTTCCCATTATAGTCTGGATAGTATTTAGATTACAAACGTGTAAATTAAGGCACTTTATGGTATTTAATGTAATAACAGTGTGAAAAATGTCATTTTGTGGTTGTTAAAAATCAAGTTTCGAAAATGTTACTTTTAGATTAAAAAATCCACAAAAATGTTTAAAAGACCAGATTGTGGTATTTTATGTAAAAAGACGCCAAAAATACTATATTATAGTGTTTAGGCCAAACAAGTATAAATTATACCCCTTTATCACCTTGAAGGCATAAAAGTTCAAAAAGCTAATTTTCGGTGTCAAAACACAAGAGTGAAAAATGCTCCTATCTGAGCGTCATGGCAAAAATAACACTAGTTTTTGGTATCAAATGACAATTAAAAAAAAATCTGATTATGTTTGTTAAGGCACAAATTGTCAAAAAAAAATATCACACGAAATCTGATTAGGTACAAACTTATATGTCATCATTCGCGGGTAAGTAAGATTAGGTGTCTTTTGGTTTAAAAAAACAAGTTTGATAGACATTATCTGAAATTCCGTTGACAAGATTTTCAAAAACCGTTGTACAACCCCTTGACTGTGACGAAACTTCTGGCGAATGGAGCTTCATAATAAATATAGCAAAGCATAATAAATACAGCAAAGTTCATACGAACTACTTACCTATATATGTAAAATAAAGCACTGACAAATTCAGTCTCGAAATAGTTTTATCACATAAAACTTATTCTATGATTCGTATGCAAAGACTTGGAAACGAGTTTTGCAACAATTTAGATATTTTTAATATAACCACGAGTATATATAGTATTCGCCAGAATATCACAACAATATTTAGAAATAGCTACTAACTTTGTAATATCCTTTATATTAATAATATAAATAACGTAATATAAACAAAACATTAAGGACAATACTTTGCCCCTGGAGTTGAGTAACCCTGCATCAACATGTATGAAGCTTTTAATTCTGCAAAGCAACTTGCATCTCGTTCTACTAATGAGGCCATGTGTTTTCTATATATCAATATATATGCATAAAATTCCCACAAAATTCTCAAAGGTTATTAAATAATTTTAAAACGATGACTGTAATTTATTATTACTACTGCGTTTTGTATCTTCATGTTAGTTTAAGATAAAGTTTTGTATTACATATTTGTCAATAATTTTAAGTACTTGTATAACCTGTCACACGTTCATTTGTATATAAAGACACTGTTGTGTCGTTAATTAAATAAATAAATACCTTAACTTGAGTTATGACTCATCATGAGCTGTGGAAAATGGAGCTGATGATTATAATTAAGTCTTCAGCACTTTTTCTGTCCTGAGTCATCGTCGTTGCTGGGCCTCGTAGTCGAGGATTCCCTCGCAATTCCAACGTCAACTCAATTGGAAAGCAAAACAGAGCGTAGAGTTTTCTTTCTTTTTTTCCGTAGCACACCAGCAAACTGACAGGCCACACCACTGCACTGAATCCGATGGCACATCGAAGTGAGACGATTGGAGCACATCGGCTTGTTTTTTTTTTCCTTTTTTTCACCGAAGTCATAGGTATATTTCTGTGGCGTTATGGCAGAAGTTGATATGTCCGTTTTTTGTCATTTTGTGTTTATTGTCCTAATTTATAGAAAATATTTATCGGCAAATTCTGGCAAAACTTGGTGCGTCAGTCATTATCCAAACAAAATATATATATTGTTTGGAAAAAATAAAAAAATGCTTATTTGTATTGATTTTAACAGCTTATCAAAGTTAATATTGCTTCTCCTGTAAGCTAAGGTAAAACGGACAAATCAACTTCAGCCATAACGCCACAGATTTATACCCCTAATACTACTAGGTGGAAAAAATGGTTGTGTAATTCGAGGGGAGTAACACAGCGCGGGGTTCGAACCTTTCGACCTTCCGCATGGAAATCTTATGTTTTACCGCGCGACCATGCACCTTAGTAAGATACAGGCAAAAGTCTAGTTTACTGGGAACACGACAAATGAAAGGCAACAATCTCAGATTCATAAATATTGTCTGTCCACATTAAATTACATCTTATTTTTTTCAATTCGAAATAATTCTTGTCATATTCTTGTATATAAAAAAATAGTTCCTGTTGTTACTACCCCTTTCGCCCTCTCTCGTTTGAACTTTATTCTTCAAGCCAATTTTCATCCCATATTTTTACATCGACAAAGCACTTGGCGTGATCTTCCTACAATTTGAAATTCACGTTAAAAGTCTTTGTATGTATTTTACATACATCCTTAGAATGAAGGTATTGTCAACCGTAAGATGTTTTGACATTTATATATCACCATAGAGTGCGTTCTTTGGAAATCAAACGTCATTCATGCAATATAGATGTACAAGCCAGCGCAGTCTATTTTCTTTCAGCATCGCTAAATCTGATGAAATAGCGATGTGATTGAGGGCTTCCATATTGGCAAGCTTGTCATGTCTAGGTACGTCAAATATTACAATAAATGCAAACATTGCATATGGAAGATGTGTGTCCTCTTCTTATGGTATTTGTGAAGTATATTTTGATATAAATAAAGTGATAATGAACCACCCCAAAGAAAACCTGCAAAGTTTTTCAATTTCTTTCAGATATGTTTGCTGCATTTTACTGACAAGGCCGCTACATGCTCTTCCGAATCAAACTCCACAGGGGATGAAAATTGAGATATACTACAAGGCAAAGTTCCGATTTAGAATATAATGAAATAGAACAACATTTGCATTTCCCCGATATTTTTCTCGAATCATCAGAGAATTTCCGAAGTAAGAATAATATACAAATGTCAGCGTTTTTTAAAGAAGAAATTGGAATGAACGGGAAGAAGATGTGAATGTGACTCAATAAGAGCTTTATCCACGTGACAAGTGGCAATATTGTAAGGAAACACGTGCGTTAAGCCTTCCAAGGCTGTGACAAGATATTATGAATACTTCTCGCGACGTAATCTGCAAATAAACGTCGATGATAGTACGCGGCAGAACCTTTAAATAATCGATAAGGTGAAATTTATATTCCATCGTTATGTCGTATTTTATACCATATAACATATGTCTTGTTTACACGTGACGAGTGCTCGACTGAGCAATTATTAAAATCTATTTGAAGTGTATACATGCATACATATATAATACTAAATCACACAACGTACTTTCCTTGATTTCTTGGAAATATTGAAAACAAATAAATCAATCATGTTTCTGTCATTAAAATTTGTTATTCATATTTCATTAAATGTCTACTTCCTGTTTGGAAATAGAAATCAAATTTGGGCATGAGTGTTTCGAAATTGAAATAAAATTTTAGCATTAGTGTTTTGTAATAGAAATTAAATTTGAGCATGAGTGTTTGGAAACACAAATGAAATTTTAGCATGAGTGTTTGAAAATAGAAATTAAATTTGACCAGGAGTGTTTTGAAATTGAAATTTATCTATACCATGAAGACGACATCCGTGGGCTGGTGGTAAGACGCTTGTCTGCCGATCCGGAGGTTGCGGGTTCAATCCCCGCTGGAATCCAGATTTTTTTTAAATGGAATTCCAGTCTGGTTTTCACTTAGGGATCGTTAAAACATATTTTTGGTTGGTTGGAAGAGATTGCCACATGGCAATAAACTTGCCAGGGGAAATAATATTTTTTTTAAATAGAAGTTAATTTTAGAATGAGTGTCTGGTAATGGATATTCAATTTTATCATGAGTGGAAATAGTAATTCAATTTTATCATGAGTGGAAATAGTAATTCAATTTTATCATGAGTGGAAATAGTAATTCAATTTTATCATGAGTGGAAATAGTAATTCAATTTTATCAAGAGTGGAAATAGTAATTCAATTTTATCATGAGTGGAAATAGTAATTCAATTTTATCATGAGTGGAAATAGTAATTCAATTTTATCATGAGTGGAACTAGTAATTCAATTTTATCATGAGTTGAAATAGTAATTCAATTTTAGCATGAGCGTTTGAAAATAGAATTTAAATTTTACAATGAGTGTTTTGAAATATAAATTTAACTATACCATCAATGTTTTGAAATAGAATTTTAATTACACTATGAATGTTTTGAAATATAAATTTAATTATACCATGAATGTTTTGAAATAAATTTTTTATTATACCATGAATGTTTTGAAATCGAAATTTAATTATACCATGATTTTTTTTAAATAGTAGTTTAATTTTAGAATGAGTATCTGGTAGTGGATTATCAATTTTATCGTGAGTGTTTGGAAATAGTAATTCAATTTCAGCATGATTGAGTTTTGAAACATAAATTTAACTATACCATGAATGTTTTGAAATAGAAATTTAATTATACCATGAATGTTTTGAAATAGAAGTTTAATTTTGAGTGTTTGGAAATAGTAATTAAATTTTAGCACGAGTTTTTGAAAATAAAAATTTCATTTTACCATGAATGTTTTGAAATATAAATTTAATTATACAATGAATGTTTTGAAATAGAAATTTAATTATACCGTGATTTTTTTAAATAGAAGTTTAATTTTAGAGTGAGCGTCTGGTAATAGATATTAAATTTAGTGTTTGGAAATAGTAATTAAATTTAAGCATTTCTACAGTATTTATTCTAAAATACTGTTGTGGGATACCACCTTGGTGGTAGATTTTGATACTCTCTACTTGATTTTGATCTTGGTAAAATTTATTTTTTGTACTTCCTTGAATTTGTTTCCTATTTCTACACACCGTTTGATATCTCTCGAAACTCTTCTTTCATCTGAGAAAATTTTACCATACTGTAGGATACCTACCTAAATAAATAAATAATTGTCAAAATAAATAAGTGAATTGTTAAACATAATCAAATTAAATTAATTATTGTTAAAATAGTAAACATACAGGGTCAATGACCGATGAAGTATTCATAGATTGTTACACGCTAAGAACAACAACAATGTTTACTATTTTTATAGTATCTGCGATTTGTCTAGCTATCTCCAAATACAAATAAATAAGCTACCGCCAATTCACGCGCCAGAGTAAGACAGAACATGTAGCGCGAACTGGCTCACTCATTTGTATAAATTACCCGCGCGCCGAGAAATAAACATATTAGTATTGTCATTCATTCAGCTGTCATGACTTGTATTATTTACCCGCTGTCACTTTCGTTTTTTATCCGCATTCCTGAGTATTTATAAATAAACAAATATAAATCAAGATCATCACGACGTATCAAGATAAGCAACACGCTATAATACTATCAGAATTCTTCGTCTTGCCCTATCTATCATTACTTGCCAATATATCGCATTTCCTTTTCTTTTTACACTTCTATCACCATGACTTAATATTTGTTATGTCGAATAAGTGCAAAAAAGTAAACCCAGCAAGATTTCACGACTTATTATGCCTTATTGCTTTACTTCATACTTAATTGTGCAGTTAAAAATACGATACACAATACATACAATACGTTTGAAGAATATTATTTTATAACGCTCTTATAAAATGACGTTACGCTTTCTGAAATATTAGGTTATATCTGCTTACTTATATACACATATTTATAAAAAGGCTTGCAAAATTAAAATCTTCGGTGATCAACAAACTTATGTGTAATGTGACCGATAATAACTTAAGTCATCGGCATTTGAGGCTGTTTTCAGTACACTATTCTCAAAGGGTACTGAAAACAGACTCAAGACCTTCAGAGTGTCCCTACTTGCATACTAGATAACTTTATAAAATGAGTTTTCAGAAATAGACATTTTCCACGAATCGATGGAAATATATGTTATTATGAATTAAATTTCTTAAACTGTTTTATACATTTAACTAAACAGATGATGGCGCAGATGCAGGAAAGGGAAAAATCTAATGGGCGCAGCTACCGTCTTCCTGCCTTTACAATCAACTTATATTTATTTCTTCTTCTTCTCCCTGGCTCCATCCCAACTCACTGTCTGCGAAGACTGTTGGGGTCAGCTCTCCTCGTCCTCAAGTTGTATGCTCTTCTGACCCGGAATACGTCCCCCAGGCCGTGCCTCTGCATCAGGTTATCTTTTTGTACCACCCACGAATTCTTTGGTTCTTCCTCTGGTTGTTATTCGAAGAAGATCCATGGAGATCACCTGGTTCACAATATGATGGGGTGCTCTGCGTCCAACGTGATCACACCATATCAATCGCCTCTCCTCCATATTAATGTTGATGCCGGTTACACCTAGGCTTCTACGAATGCGTGAACTTTTTATTTTGTCTCTTAGGGACACACCAGCTGACCATCTTAGCATGCGCATTTCAGCAGTTTCTAAGTGCCTGGAGTAAGAGTCCAGCATTCGGAGCCATAGAGGAGTGTATATCAACTTGTATTTATTTATTTTGCAATATTTTTAATCTGCCAATAATAGAGGGTTCGAATCCCTGTAAGCGCCCTTGAGGAGAGTCTGCTCACTAAAACAGTGATATATATATTTTATCATTATTATTATATTGTTCAAATAAATAAATAAATCATACTCAACCTGCATTTTACTTGTTCTAAGATAATTGACGAAATATCAACCCATTTTGTATGGGCTTGTATCTAACACAAATAATAGACGAAAAATAAAGGTTTGTACTATGTTTTTTTTTATGCAAATAAATCATGTTAAATTATTCTGTGGATAGGGTCCAAATGTCACAAAAAGGAGCGGTTCAAACGTTTCGCAATTACCAAAACCAAATAACACTTTATGGGAGGGTGGCTCGAGGGATGGTGTTAAAGAGATATCTATTCGATACTGCCAAACCGTAAGGTTGAAAAGCATTAATTAAAATTTCATTTGGACTTGAACCCAATTTGATGGATGCGGAATAAGGCTGAAATGAGCCAAAGCTGTGGAAGTTTATGCACTGAGATGAAAACATTGGGGGGGGAGGGGGGGGGGGCATGTGTGATAAACAATGGAATAAAGTGATAAGGGATGAATGTGAATTTGAGGACGTAATATTAAAAAAAAACATGTCCACCAAATCAGAATATAGGGAAATCGCAAAAAAACGGTTTGCATTAAAAATACTATATATGACATTGTTAAAATATAGGAAATCCTTAAAATCGCTTAAGGTGACTTGATTTGTTGTTTAAAATCGAATCATAATAATTAAAATAGTTATTCTAGTTTAAAATATGGACATGATCCTTTTTGAATTAACAATTCTACTTTAATCTTTTTTATTTAACAGGCCTGGGACATGATGTTTTTTGTTCGATTTCAAAAATATTATAGAGGTGCTGCAAAAAATGCTGAAATTTATTTTTACTTTAATCAAATAAAATAAGTGTTACAAAATAAGAAGAAATATTACTACAAATATATGTAGGTAGATAAAGCTGTATAATGACATTACACTGCACGTACGATTTAAAACTGACAGTTGCTGGTTAACTGGTACGAGTATGAAGTTAGACACAATCGGAAAGCTATGATTGGTCAGTTCGGACATGATCTTTTTTGATTGGTTTGAAGTCTGGACAAGATTTTTTTTGAAAAAATACTGGTTTTTTATTATGATTTTAAAATGATTTATGTGCATTTTTCATTGAAATGAAAATGTTAAACGGCTCCGTACCATCGATAAGAAAAAAATCTGCTTTATCAACTCATTTTTTTAATCCGATGGACATGATCTTTTTTTATTGTTACCTCCTCAATTAAGACGTGTTGAGTAAGATAAAAAAGAGTTAATGTTTTGAGTAAGATAATGTGTTGAGTAAGATAAAAAAGAGCACTCTGGGAGATGGTTTCTGTGTGTGAAACGAATAAATGACGAAACTGAGAAAAAAAAATATAGTGCAAATGTTATTTTAAAAAGAAAAATTGTAGACAACGTATGAAAAGGTGTGTCAGAACAAGAAGAGAGGCATGCTGACAAAGGGAGTCTGCCTGCTGCACGACAATGCCAGACCACACACGGCCAACGCCACGAAGGAACTGCTCGCCTCGTTTAAATGGGATGTCCTGAACCATCTCGCGCATTCCCCTAACCTTGCACCTTCAGATTACTATCTCTTTACCTCCCTGAAGCTGCACATGGGTGGAAAAAGGTTTTCAACCGACGAGGAGGTAAAGGAGGAGGTGGAGAAGTGGACGGAGGGGTTGGCGGGAAACTACTTCGAGGAAGGCATCAAAAAGTTGATACCCCGCTTCCCCACCTGAATCGAGAGGAATGGCGACTATGTCGAAAAATAGCTTACATATGTACTAAGGTAACCATGTATTTTTTTTGTTTAAATAAAAAAAAATGTAACCTACAAAAATGCAGTACACTTACTTTCTGGATGTATTCCTCGTATGTATTTCTCAGAAATACATAATTTTTCTTTTGTACACGTAAGTTATTTTTATTTTCATCCCCACTCTGATATTTTCCCACTATCCCTCTAAGGAGTTGCAGCCCACATGTTGATAAACTATGATATAAAAGCACCAATAGCTCTGTAATGTTTTTAGTACAAAGATATTAATAATCAGGGAATCTCGACCGATAACTCAATAAGGAATTCTCCTCTGTTATATATTATATGTATCTTATTTCTATGATACTGACGAACATTAACCCTTGTCAAATGTCACATTAGTTTTTAGTGTTCATAAATTGAAACCTTATGGGAATTGAGTTTTTTTTTTTTTCGTGGATAATTTAAACTTGGGTAAGCTGGTTTCAAAAGTAGCGATAAGAAGTTGGACGAACTTCAGAGATAACAGACTGTCGATCGATTCAAAAAGTATTTACATCACAGTTAATATTTTTTTTATAAAATATAAGAAATCGCCTACGTATTTTCACTGTTGTATAACATTCTAAACACTCCCCCACAGCCCCTTTATGTCTGGATGAAAATTTTACAGCAACGCCCTGACCATTTGATCCGAATTGACTTTTGGCATATTTAGTTTATCGCTCTTCCTTTTTCTTTAAATTCATAATTATTTTATGATGAGTTATCATAATTTGTGTTTTTAACAACGATATTCTTCTTCCTAGTGTCATGTCAGGTCCCTCCAACGTTGAATATCACCTGAAAGTAGGCGTCTTTGTCCTCGGTAGCCCGAAAAAGATCTCCAACGCCCCTTATGCCAGTCCAATCACATATATTGCGGAGCCAGAAGATTTGCCTCCTGCCAACACCTCTTCGGCCTTCTATTTTGCCTTGGATGATCAGGTGCAGTAATTTGTACGTTACTCCTCTAAGTACATGATCCAAATAGGACACCTTTCGGATTATAATATTAGTCAGCAACTTTCTATCAATTTTGACTCTTTGAAGAACCCTTGCGTTGCTGACCATATCCGTCCAGGGTATCCGTAGCATTCTCCGGTGCATCCACATTTCGAATGCTACGAGTCGGTTCATACTCCCAACTTTGAGGGTCCATGATTCCACTCCATGCAATAACACTGACCAAACGTAGCATTTGACTAACCGTTGTCGAAGTTTCAATTTTAGATTATCATCGCAGAATACGCTTCTCATTTTATTAAAAGCCGCACAATATTAACATACAAAATTTCATTCAATGCCGTTTAAATGTAGGCACTGAGAAGAATACATGGGGTTACAATGTTTGACAGAATACGGAAACAAGTGATTAGGGATGAATATAAACTTATGGCTGATGTGTTGAGTAAGAGATGTAAAATAGCACTCTTTGACTCTTTGGACCAACTTTTAAGTATGGAAGTGAAACGTAAACATGAAAAAATACTGAAAGGAGCTGAATTAATGCTGTAGAAGAGTGAGCAGTGAAAATAATAAATGAAGGGACAATTTATGATAGAATTCGTAAGGCTGATGTGTTGAGTAGGGTGAAAGGAGCATTCTGAGATAGTTTTGACATTAAGAATGAATTAATGAAAAAATACTAACAATACAAATATGAGTGGCAATTGCGGTAGAGAAAGGTCAAGGAAATATGAGTAAGATTAAGTGAATGATATTTAAAAAAAAAGAAAACGTTTAAAGTCAGTGATCGTAGACATTATATGAGAAGGTGTATGGATGGAGAAGAGGGGAAGAATGTGATTCGAGCAAAATTGAATCAATTCATCTCACTTTATTTCCAAAGGTAAAGAAACTTTAAAATGTTATCAAAATATGGAATGTAGTGATTAGGGGCGAATGTGAGTTGGTGTTATAAGGAAGATGAAAAAGATCACTCTGAAATAAGTTGGGATTATAAAACAAATGAAGGAGGATTTAAAAAAAAACCACAAGGCAAATGGAAGTCAAAAACGTTGTCGAGGAAGACCAATAAAAGTATAGTTGGATCAAGTGAATAGTATTTTGAACGTGAAGTGAATGTTTGAAGTGAACATAAAAAGTCAGAGGTCGTAGGCTTTTAATGAAAGTGGGTGTGGATGAAGAAAAAGTATCAATACAGGTAAGTCTGACGCTCTCGTATCTCTGTTCACAGGGAAATGGCGTATTGTAATGTAACTTTCTTAAAATATTTTATTTATTATTTGGAATTGAAATATGAAATATGGTATATATGACAATTGAATAAATTATCATAGCAGTAAAAGTATTGATGACAACTTAATAAATTATCATAGCAGTAAAAGTATTATTGATGACAACTGAATAAAAAATACTAATAAATTATCATAGCAGTAAAAGTGAATAAATTATCATAGGAGTAAAAGTATTGATGACAATTGAATAAATTATCATAGCGGTAAAAGTATTGATGACGATTGAATAAGTTATCATAGCATTACAAGTATTGATGACAACTTAATAAATTATCATAGCAGTAAAAGTGAATAAATTATCATAGGAGTAAAAGTATTGATGACAACTAAATAAATTATCATAGCAGTAAAAGTATTGATGACGATTGAATAAGTTATCATAGCATTACAAGTATTGATGACAACTTAATAAATTGTCATAGCAGTAAAAGTATTGATGACGATCGAATAAATTATCATAGCAGTAAAAGTATTGATGACAACTTAATAAATTATCATAGCTGTAAAAGTATTGACGACAACTGAATAAAAAATACTAATAAATTATCATAGCAGTAAAAGTGAATAAATTATCATAGGAGTAAAAGTATTGATGACAACTAAATAAATTATCATAGCAGTAAAAGTATTGATGACAAATGAACAAATTATTGTAGCATTAAAAGTATTGATGAGACAGTTCTCAGTAATAAAATCTCTCAGTAATAAAATATCATAGCAGTAAAAGTATTGATGACGATTGAATAAATTATCATAGCAGTAAAAGTATTTATGACAACTGAATAAATTATCATAGCAGTAAAATTATTGATGACAAGTGAATAAATTATCATAGCAGTATAAGTATTGATGACGATTGAATAAATTATCATAGCAGTAAAAGTATTGATGACAACTGAATAAAAAATACTAAAACTATTTTCTTGAACCAAACACACACCACCACTTTAGGGAATACGCAAAATTCTGTCAACAAAAAACTTTCGATTGTTTCTTTTCTTTTGTTGTCGGGTTCTTATTCAACGTTAGTTGGAAATATTGTACTTGGGTTAAAGCAAATAATGCAAACTTTGAAGTTCTGATATTTCTAAACAAAGTCCCTTATCGACATTAAAATTGTGTTTTATTTTTCGTAGTATGAAAAAGATACGCATTTGTGTTGTCTTATCTTCGATGTTAAGATCTATGAAGAAAAAGTAGACAAGTGTTTATTCTACACAATTAGAGTAGACTGGAATAAAGGAAAAAACAGACAAGGGTACATCTTGATATAAATAATTAAATTATCGAGCCAGTACAACAATGTAAATACAGGCGGCTCTCAACTTTCGCACATTCTACTTTCGCAAAATTCGCTATTTCGCATATATTTAAAAATTCAATTTTTTAAAGATTTTCGTCAATAATGCAAAAATTGTTCGCTTTCGTTCGATATATGGAACGCAATAAACAATATTGGAGACTCGTGGGCTGAAATAAAAGTCAACAATGAAACGTTCCTGGAAACAATTATGCCCACAAATGATGAGTGATTTTATAAATTCTTAAGAAACTCCCGAAACTATCACAAATGAAATAGTTAGCCTAATAAATAATGTACTAAAATTGGATGTCAACAACGAAGATGTTCATGAGTTGATCAAATGTCACTCAGTACAACTGTCAAATGAATATTTAATTGAGCAACAAAAGTTAAATGAAATACACAATGAAAGTGAGGAAGAAAAAGCTGATAAAATCATCAAGACTTTGATAATCAAAAATATGAATGAAGCCTTCATGCATCTTGACAATTTCTTGACTATCATGGAAGAGAATGTGATCCCAATGAAGAACGTATATCTCAAGTACGTAGGGCAATTAAGAAAGACACATCATGTTACAGAGCTCTTTATCAAGAAAAGAAAAAAAGGGTGGTATTCAACTAACTCTTGACAAGTTTATAAAGAAAACACCTGAAATCACTTAAACACGTCTCGTCAACTTAATTATATACTCGTATATTGATAAATAAATATTTTTAATATATTATTGATAAATAAAAATTATTATTGATGAATAAATATTTAAAATAGATTTTTTGATATTTTTTACATTTATTTTTTACTTTACGAGTAGAACATTCGCACATATTTTCAGGAACCAATTTGTGCGAAAGTCGAGGGCCGCCTGTATATGGAATTCTCAAAAGGAGCAGTCTTAAGAGATCAAAGTAAAAGTGGAGATGACATGATGCTGCTTCTTCAAAATGCAGAATCTCCGTATACGAATTTTACGTTGCTACGTTATTCTGCGTACCTACTTCTTTATGATGTTGAATCAAGGATATTTACTCTGGCTATCACAAAGAAGCTAGACGTTATTGAAATGTCGTGCTATGGAAGAGTGCTGAAAGTGCTGGTCTTCAGGTTTAAATGTCTAAAGCTTCAAGATCTGACACTTCGCTGCACATTACTCAAGCGACGTGAGAATCTCCACCATAAATCAATCCATGCATATTTTCATTATCTAGGGCAGTGTGATGGGTAACCTTTTTAGCTCGGCGTGTCGAAATTCTGAAAAAACCTGGCTTGACCCGGGTGCCGTGTCACATCTAAGAATATTAATAATTTTTGCAGCCCTAGTATTTACTAAAAGAGTTTTGTTTTTGAACTATTTATTTATTTATTATTAAAAAGCAAAAACAAATAATCCTGCCTTTGCACCAGAATCTTGAATGAATCAGTGAATCCAGCCTTTGCACATAACACCTCCTGATGTATGCAATGAAAATGCACAAGTGGATGTCCAATAGCTTCCATAAACAAATTCACAAATCCCACATTTTTTCCAACCATATTGGATGCCCCATCTGTCGTCACTGACACAATTTTAGAAACATCAATGCGTAGGTCACAAAATGTTTTTAAAACAACCTTACATATTTCGTTTCCTCATGTACTTATTGGCACTGATTATAATTTTATTAACTCTTCTCTCATAGGGGAACCATCAGAATATCTCGCAATAATGGCCAAACGAGAATTTGATGTGACATCAGTGGTTTCATTCAGAGAAATTGAAAAATATTTACAGTTATTTAAGTCTCCTATTTAATTGATGATGTATGTTTGTGTTCAGTCTCATTATTCTATCTTTGATAACGCTTCTACTGAGTGGTAACTCAGAAACAACAAATACATGGGAATTTTATGGTGGTGTATTTGTAACACAAACGTCAGACTCGAAACACGTCAGAACGGCAGAAATTCATGTTGGGCACTGTTGCAACAATAACGCCGCAATGTTGCAACTTTGCAAGCCGCTACCGCTCGAACCCCCACTACCCCGTCCAGTGCAGTCGTAAATATACGAGCGAAGAAAGCGCATCGCTCGTTCTTGGGGTAAGATCGTCCGTAAACAATGCGTGTCACCCAAAATGTCTTGGCGTGTCACCTCTGCCACGCGTGTCATAGGTTACCCATCACTGATCTAGATTATTGTCTATGTTAGAATTCAGGAAAGTATCGTTTTGAGGTTGAATTGTTAGAAAAAATATTTGTCAAATGCCAGTAATACGCCCTTTTCAGGAAGTGGTATCGTTCACGTGAAACCACGGGACCGAGACACAACACAAATCTACTTTCACATTCAAACACGAGATGGGGATACAAAAAGTTTAAATAAATCGACAAATTATCCCTGCAACATAAAGTTGGTCGTTAATGACCCCTGTCAATTTGTCGCAGTTTTCTGAACATACCAAAGGATGTATGTACGGCATTCCGACCACAATATTGCAGTGTCGTGTGTGGCTGTCGACACGGCTCTCAAATGAATGTATATGCCGTTAGGGTTATATTTTCCTGATGGCGTTTCTACGCTCTGCCGGTTATTTCAGTGACAAATGGGAAAATTATGCAAATGCCAAATTATCGAGGATACACGTCTATACCTAGGGCTAGGTATAAATTTGGCATTTTATTGGAATTTGTTTTGTGAATTATAATGTCGCATATGGCGTCGTTTATACATTACGTTTTCATAATTTTTGAAATGTTTATACACATATACGTACTATCACGTGATGCCACTTTTAGGGTATGGATGGTAAATCTCCGCGTCTTTCTATCGGATAGGTAATACTTTTGAATAATTAACTGGTGAATCGAGTTAAAATTTACGAACAATGGTAATGATAAAAAACATATGATTTTACTTTAAAAAAAATTTCAAAGTAAACTTTTACCTTTTTTTCTTTATTTTTTTATTATGGCCACACGACTCCAGAACTTTACTTTGTTAAAAAGTATATGTTTATTTCTTACAGGTATTTAATGAATGAAGGTGAGATAAGACTACCTCAGTGGCCTGGTGGTAAGACACTTGTCTGCCGATCCGGAGGTTGCGTGTTCGATCCCCGCTGGAACCCAAATTTTTTTAAATAGGACTCCAGTCTAGTTAACACTTAGGGGCTATAAAAACATCTTTCTGATTGATTGGAAGAGATTGCCACATGGCAATAAACTCGCCAGGTTAAAAAAAATGTTACTGTAGGGACTACGGTCGTCCCTGAATATTGTCAACACGCACGGTCAACGACCGACGAAACGACCTTCGGATATGTCCAAAGGTCGCATACCAGAACATTGATATTGTTTACCCGAAAATACTATTTACGATACATTCCACAGTAGAAAGAGAACGCATCGCGCTGTCTCGCCGTTTTCGCCAACAAATTATCTACCCACAATATTATTCGCGACGTCTGCAATATTTCGATCGACCACCTCGGCACGCACAGAGGGAGATAAAAATATATTGCGGGCGCACTCACGCGCCCCGTTCTGAATATGTAAAAATACCTACTTACCGATAAATAAAGAATCATTAATCATTTGACCATTCGTCACTGTTTACTATTCATTGATTATTCACTCTCACTTTCCGCATTGCTAATCGACGTATTTTATTTTAAATACCAAACAATCAAAATCATCAGCGCGTCCAACAAGGACATTCGCTAAATTACCAATAGAATGATGCAATTTTTTCGAATGAAATGGTAGAGTACGCGTCCAGAGTACTATAAAATAGGAAACCTTTCCTTTTTTTCCACATAAACGTAAACTGCCTGATTCTTGAGGCCAGTACTCTAAGGGATTTTTTATTTACTATGAACACCACTGTTTCCTAAAATGTTTAGCCTCGTAATTCACTAAAATGTTGAAAAAATTAAGCCGAAAACTTAATATCTCGTTGATACTAAACAACTCAAGCGTACAAATGGAAAATCACTAATCTTCTCATAAAATGTGTTATTTTCCTTGTGTACAAGTTAAGTTATATTTATTTTTACAACCTTTCTGATATCTCCCGGTAAAACATTGTAAACCATTATCACTTCCAGAGGAGTCATGACCCACAGATTGAGAAACGATGCTGACAATATTCTCCAGTTTGATGCCATCACTATTCATGCAGTTTTTTACAGAAGATATATTATTTTTCTTTTGTACGCGTTGTTTGTATTAATTTTTGAAACCCGTCTAAATATTTCATGATGCACCATCAACCCCCCCTCAAGTCGGAGTCGTGACCCCCATGTTGAGAAACGATAATCGCAATTATCGTCATCCATGCTGTTTTTCACAGAAATTAGGTTATTTCCCTTTTTCTAACATAAGTAATTTATTTATTTATTTTTTCAATACAGGCTTAGCCCAATTACTTTGAAAAATACAAGACATTAAAAAAGAAGAAAAATTACATAGAAAAAAATTATATAAAATAAAAAATAATGCATATGTATACAAACGAGTATATACACACAAACATATGATACACATATATTCAGTCACTTAAGTATGTTGATGAGTGCTTTCTAACGCGCTCAATCTAAGAAGAAAATTTACTTTTGCTTTTGGTAATGTGATATGAAATATGTCAATATCCGAAGCAGTCCCGTTCAGAAGAGTTAAGGCCCTTCCAACAGGCATAGCGGCTGGAAGACCCGTTCTTGCGTATGTTATTGAGAACAGTTCTTACCGGCACAGTCTAGTGTAATTGTTAGGAACATTTAACGCTAATCTTTGTAGTAATGCTGGACAGCTCACAACTCCTCGAACGAGTTTGACAACGTATACCAGGAGACGCAGACGCAGACCTCTTCTTACGCTCAAGGAGTTATACCCGAGCATGCCCAGCAGAAACTGAGTAGGATACATCCATGGATAGACACCGAACTCTCAATATATATTTCCCCCTCCCTCTGATATTTCACTAAGCAGTATCACACAACATCATCACCCTAAGAAGGTCGCGTCCCACAGGTTGAGAAACAGTGTTCTACATAATCTCAGTCAGTTTGATCTCACCACCAATCATGCCTCTTTTTTAATTACTTTAAATATTTTCGGACTTATGTAAAAAGAAAAATAAGTAAATAAAAAACTTATAAGTTTATTTTTGGTTTTACTACCGGTTTCGAAGACCACCATTTTCATCGTCAGGTGAAGATAAACTAAATTGCTAAAAATATATTTCCTGTACAAGTGTATATAATACAATATAAGAAGAATGAGGTAGGGGGAGAGAGATGTGATTCAATGGTAAATGGGACGGGGAAAAATAAAAATGAATATTTCGGGCAGGTTAGGGTCTGGAAATTCAGGGGGGGGGGTGGATTTTAAATAGGAAACATAATGTTTCCTTTGTCCTATGCCCCATTTACCATTGAATCACAACTCTCCCCACATCTCTCTCCTACCTCATTCCTCTTATATTATTTACACTTGTACAGGAAGTATATTTTTGGCAATTTAGTTTATCTTCACCTGACGATGAATACGGTGGTCTTCGAAACCGGTAGTAAAGCCAAAAATAAACCTGTGGTGAACACAAAAATATAAAATAGGTTTTTTATTTACTTATTTTACTTTTTACATAAAAAATGGCACCTCAAAGTGAAACTATAATATTTTCGAAGATTCAAGAAATTTTTGGACTTATTCACTTTTGAAAATTGATAAAATATATATTTTTTACTTTTATTGATCCTTCTATGGACTCTTTTACTTTTGATATGTCACATGAGAAATCTGTCACCCTGAATATTTGACGATTTCGTTACTTAAATTTAATGTCACATTTTCTAGTAATGAATAAAATGAACGTGTAACAAAGCCACGTCAGGCCAAGAATGTCAAAGTTGAATAATGTCAGAGACGGGCAATGTCAAAAGGGGGCGGGGGGGGGGGGGGGGAGAGAATGGACATTCGTGGCACAATATGATGGAGGGCCGGGTAATTGATTAGATCGAGTTTCAGTCGAATTTTCTTTTCCGTTTTTTTTTTAGAGAATTTATACACGTTAGATACTTCCAAGTCTTAATACTGAAAAAAAATGGATCAGTCTCAAATTTTATCACCCATCTCCGTATTTTTTCTTTTTGAGATGCTGAAAAACAAAACTGTTTATCTCATTTTTTTTATATAATTTATTTTGAGTATCTCTTAAAATCATTTTTGCGATATCTAAAGTCATGGTGATCTTCTTCTGGGTTAAAATCCTAGGATTGGTCGGCACCAAGCACTCGATCCCTCCATCCATCTCTGTCATCCGCCAGTCTCTTCATCTCCTGGTAGCTGCCACAGCGCACATCCCGGATCACCCGGTCCATGTAGCTATATCTAGGGCGGCCTCTATGGTTATTGCCCTCAACCATTCTCTCGACGATGGTAAGGAGCAGTCCTGGGTGCCTGATGTTATGGCCTATCCAACTGGATCGTTGCTGGGCAACTCTTTTTTAGGAGTTGTCTTGTTTCTCCAACTCCGCTCAATACCTCGTCGTTTTGGATGTGATCTGACCAATGGACTCTGGCCATGCGCCTGTAGCACCACAACTCAAAGGCAGCCAGACGCACGGACTCGCTCTGGCTGGTCCACGTTTCGCAGCCATACAGCAGCACACTCCAGACAAGAGTTTTCACTAAATTCTTCCTATCATGGTGATAGAGAAAGAAAATTCGGATGAATTATGTTATATTAAAGCAATGTAAATAATTCTGTTATTTAGGTAGTATTTTCTCAGATGACTGAATAGCTATGAGACATATATAATGGCATGGAGTGATAGGAATCAAAGTCAATGGGGTACTAAAACATATATACTTGAACCGGTTAGTATGAAAATCTGCTAGTCCACAACACAGTTCTAGTTTTAAACCGACCAGCTTTGAAGTTTGGAAGTGAAACGTAGACGTGGAAAATACTGAAATGATCTGAATAAATACTGAAGTACGTGCACTGAAAAGAATACATGAAATGACAATGTATGACAGAATACTTTAGGCTGATGTGTTGAGTAAGAAAGAGTCGTATGTGAAGGTGTATGGATGTAGAGAAGTGGCGAAAGATGTGTATCGAGATAGGAAAATCTTGAGCTATATAATCTTTGGCTACCCTGAAACGACGATGGCGTCATGGGTTATACCATATATTAACCATTTTTTGACATTTATAATTTTTTATCCAAAAACCGATATATATATTTTTTTCATTTCAACTTAAATTGAGAATTTGTTTTACAAGCACGATTATTGATATATCTTGGTTTTTAAATTATAAATAATACCTCGTTTATCTCGGATGAAATATTTTTTATAATGAAAAACAGCTTAATAAGAATAAATTAAACATTTAAAGTAAGGGGCAATATTTTTAATCTTTTTGAGACTTTGACAACTCATTAACAACTATTTTTCTATAAACTATATTGTGATTGACTTTAACGTATAAAGTAAGGTGCAATATTTTTAATCTTTTTGAGACATTGACAACCTCATTAGCAACTATTTTTCGATCAAGTGTATTGTGATTGAATTAAACCCGTTTAACTTTAATGTTTAAAGAAAGGTGCCATATTTAAAAAAAAATTAAGACATTGACAACCTCATTAGCAACTATTTTTCTATCAAGTGTATTGTGATTGAATTAAACCCGTTTAACTTTAATGTATAAAGAAAGGTGCCATTTTAAAAAAAAAAACTAAGCATTGACAACCTCATTAGCAACTATTTTTCTATCAAGTGTATTGTGATTGAATTAAACCCGTTTAACTTTAATGTATAAAGAAAGGTGCCATATTTAAAAAAAAATTAAGACATTGACAACCTCATAAGCAACTATTTTTTTATTAAATGTATTGGGATTGAGTTTAACCCGTTTATCTTTAATGTGTAATATTTTTAATATTTTAGGTGCAATATTTTGAATCTTTTTGAGACATTGACAACCTCATTAGCAACTATTGTATATTGTGATTGAGTTAAACCCGTTTAACTTTAATGTATATAATGTAAGGTGCAATATTTTTAATCTTTTTGAGACATTGACAACCTCATTAGCAACTATTTTTCTATAAAATGTATTGGGATTGAGTTTAACCCGTTTAACTTTAATGTATCAAGAAAGGTGCCATATTTAAAAAAAATTAAGACATTGACAACCTAATTAGCAACTATTTTTTTTATTAAATGTATTGGGATTGAGTTTAACCCGTTTATCTTTAATGTGTAATATTTTTAATATTTTAGGTGCAATATTTTGAATCTTTTTGAGACATTGACAATCTCATTAGCAACTATTTTTCTATCAAGTGTATTGTGATTGAATTAAACCCGTTTAACTTTAATGTATAAAGAAAGGTGCCATATTTAAAAAAAATTAAGACATTGACAACCTCATAAGCAACTATTTTTTTATTAAATGTATTGGGATTGAGTTTAACCCGTTTATCTTTAATGTGTAATATTTTTAATATTTTAGGTGCAATATTTTGAATCTTTTTGAGACATTGACAACCTCATTAGCAACTATTGTATATTGTGATTGAGTTAAACCCGTTTAACTTTAATGTATATAATGTAAGGTGCAATATTTTTAATCTTTTTGAGACATTGACAACCTCATTAGCAACTATATTTCTATAAAATGTATTGGGATTGAGTTTAACCCGTTTAACTTTAATGTGTAAAGTAAGATACAATATTTTTGAAGTCCCATAAAAAAAGATAAAAATATTTGAGAGATTTGCTTTTTGTTGTAATATTCGTATAAAATCAATTGCGACTATTTAAAAAAAAATGTAATAAGTCAGTATCGCCTTAAACTAAGTTTACACTTTGAATGATTCCTTTGATGTCTTCTTCAATATACTCTCAAAAGAATTACACTTTGCATGACATATTGATGATCCCTTTGCTTGTCTTCTTCAATATACTCTCAAAAGAATTACACTTTGCATGACATATTAATGATCCCTTTGCTGTCTTCTTCAATAAACTCTCAAAAGAATTACACTTTGCATGACATATTGATGATCCTTTTGCTGTCTTCTTCAATAAACTTTCAAAAGAATTACACTTTGCATGACATATTGATGATCCCTTTGCTGTCTTCTTCAATATACTCTCAAAAGAATTCGCAATATTATATTACTTTTCAATTTATGAAAAATAAAAACCATAGTACTTAACGGTTCAAATTTAAAGGGTTAAAATAAATGTCTGAATAGCAAAATAAATTTATCAAAGTTTTTCCTTTGAAAAGCTCCAGATGAGAATAAATAATATGAACTATTTTATTTCCTTCATCAATCCCCGCGACACATGTTTCTTATCATGTGGCTCTCTTCAGGGAAAATGATCACTTTGTGTGGAGAGTAATGCTTAGGGTACAGCTGCTGTCGTATTTTATCAGAAGTGTGCTTGTTCTATTGATCGAAAGAAAAAGAATTTAAGAAAGAGGAAATTTTGTATGCGTTATTTGATTATTTTGATAAAGTGTGCAAAAAACTCAACTCTGATTCATTTTTTCCTTCAAGTCAATAGACCATACACACTTCTTGCATTGACTTCAAACAAACTGGGATTATTCCATCTGAAAAAAGTTCTGAGATAGGTGGTAGAAAAACGTGTCGATGAGATTAAATTTAATCAGTGGAATAACGTAATGTCGCAAAGTTAAAACCGGAACGTAAGGGGAAAAAATCGAATACTTGCTTATAGCAGTGAGACATTTCTTATTTATTTAATTTAATTAACGACACAACAGTGTCTTTATATACAAATGAACATGTGACAGGTTATACAAGTACTTAAAATTATTGGCAAAAAATACAAAACATTATCTTAAACTAACATGGATATACAAAAAGCAATAGTTATAATAAATTACAGTCATTGTTTAAAATCACTTAAAACTGATATGTATATTTTTAAGGACAGGGGGGAATGGAGGAGAAGAGTTCAAATTGCTGCAAACCAGTCTTAGGACTGCAACCACGGAAAAAAAAATATTTTTAAGTTCAATATATGAATGGTTGAATCAAATAAAGCACTAAGTACCATGGCCGCCAATTTGAGGAAAATAAGAAATTGTGAATAATAACGTCAGATTACAGCTTTTATTGGATTTTTTTAGAGAAATCATTTCGAGTATATCCAGCTTTTATTTTCTTCATTAAAAATAAAACTGTACGCTTTATATTCTTCTTCTAATAAAATTTGAAAAGCAAAATTTTTGTCAACTCCTAAGTACCAAGCGTAATTTCCTATGAACGGCACTAAGTCCAATGCAGTTGTGGTTTATGAAAGCTAAGTGCCACGCGCATTCTCAAATGTCAAACTGGCCTAGTGATGTGCCACTAACGTTAAAGCTACTAGCCCGGCAACATGGCGCGAAAGGGAACTTTACTAATTTAAAACAAAATTAATTATACCTCGTTTACTGGTGGATTTTTTGCTGGAATGATGTTCTGTGATGTTAAAGCATATGCCAGTCCTTGAGATTTTCTTCTTTTATTTGCACTGTCTTCACTAAAACACTTTTTTTTCTTGAGTTCTTTAGGGAGTTCACACAACGCATGCACTTCTCGGTAAGCAATTTAAGTACAAACTGACGTTATTCGCGCGTGGTATTTAGTGCCTTTTAAAATGACAATAGGGGGTGGCACTTAGCGAACTTGCAATGTTCAGACCAGTATTTTTAATAGAATGAGGCTCTGCAGGAACTTGGTGCAGTGTTAAGGTTAATAACCTTGGCATATAGAACGAAACTGCATACTTAGTTTCAAATTAATTTTTTTGGTACTTAGTGCCTATTTTACTTCCACCATTCATATATTATGTATGTACGAGTATATCACAAAATATTACCAAATTTTACCAAGTAAACTTACGTTATTGTCGACGACTTATTCTATAGTGGTAAAGAACTTAGATTTGTTTTTAGTGGAACAACGCTTACATATAGAACAAGAATTGATTTTTCGAGAATTTTATGGATAGATCTTGAGATATAGAAAACACATGGGCTCACATGCAGCATTAAATTCACTTTAAAGTCCGTTCATTGCTGCACCTAGCAATCGAGGACCCCCTCGCCTTGTCGTTCCAACGTCAATTCAATCGCAAAGCGAAACTGTGCCGTGTAGTTTTTTTTTTTTTAAGTAAGTGTATTTTTATTTAACAGCAAACTCACTGACCACACCCCTGTACTGGATCTGATGCCATACCAAACTCACTGACCACACCCCTGTACTGGATCTGATGCCATACCAAACTCACTGACCACACCCCTGTACTGGATCTGATGCCATACCAAACTCACTGACCACACCCCTGTACTGGATCTGATGCCATACCAAACTCACTGACCACACCCCTGTACTGGATCTGAAGCCATACCAAACTCACTGACCACACCCCTGTACTGGATCTGATGCCATACCAAACTCACTGACTACACCCCTGTACTGGATCTGAAACCATGCCAAACTCACTGACCACACCCCTGTACTGGATCTGATGCCATACCAAAATGAGACGATCGGCATTTTGTATACACGACATATACCGGCATTTTTTTTCCTCTTTTTGAAAAAAATGATATGATTGATGTCGTAGATATTCTTATATATTACCTCCGAATAACTAAGTGGAACAAATGCCAGTGTCATTTGACGGGGGTTCGAACTGACGACCTTCCACATGGAAGTGGAATGCGTTACCGTGTAGCCATGCACCTATACACGTTTTTTCCTCTTTTTGAAAGAATAGATATGATCAAAGCCATATGTATCCTTATACCCCCGAATACTAGGTAGAAAAAATGTCTGTGTCATTCGAGGAGAGTAGCACAGCGCGGAATTCGAACCATCGACCTTCTGCAAAGAAGTCCAGTGCATTATCGCGCGACCATGTATCTATCAACTTTAAAGGTAAAATTAATATGATTTATACCTTTTTGAAACGTAATAGCAATATGGTACACATATTATTTATGAATAATTGTATTCTAGAATCTAGAGAATGGCCCAAAAGTTACTTTTCGTTTTTAAAAAGAAATTACTTTTTTAAATCTTAATTATTCAAATGTATTCTTTTATAAACAGAAAACACACTTTTTGAAAATAAATTTTATTTAGTTTTAAAAATTATATCTTTTAAATAAGAGGTAACGAGGCCCACTTCCACCTAAACGGATTGGTTAATAAACAAAATATGGGATTTTTGGGGACAGAAAATCCAAGAATAGTCCACCAACGTAAGCTGCACCCCGTAAAAGTAACGATTTGGTGTGCTGTAAATGCGAAAAGATTTCTTGGACCTGATTTCTTTGAAGATGAGGCAAAAAATGCACTAACCGTCCGAGAAATGCTAGAGAATTTCGTGTGTCCTGCAGTCGAGGACACACCAGAGGTACTATATGGTGGCAGCAAGATAGTGCTACTGCTCATACAACTCGCCCGACAATTGAACTCTTAAGACAATTTTTTGGCCTCCACGCTCACCTGACTTAACTGCTCCAGACTTCTTCCTATGGGGGTATTTGAAAGATAGAGTATACCGTAACAATCCTCGAACCATTCAGCAATTGAATGCCAACACCCGTGAAGAAATTGAAGAAATAAGCCAAGAAACATTACGACAGGTGATGGTTCACGCCTTAGAAAGAGCGCGTCAGTGTGAAGAACAAAATGGCAGTTATTTAAAGGATGTAATTTTTAAAACTAAATAAAATTTATTTTTAAGAAGTGTGTTTTCTGTTTATAAAAAAGAATAAATGTGAACTATTAAAAAATAAAAAAGTTATTTTTTTTAAAAAGGTAGAATGACGTTTGGGCCACTCTGTATAAGGTTTTTTTTTCTTTATGAATAGGTATATTTATGGAGCTCAGTCTTCTTATTCATATAAATGAGCTGCATCTGAGAGCGTCACTAGGGAAAGACGTTACTTATTTATTATCCTCTTGAGCATAATATAATTTTATATTCTCAAAGCTCTGGTAAATAATGACACGCCCGTATCAGATGCTCAGCTGAGATTAAGATCAAAGGAGGGTATAGTTCACTTCATTATAAACGAAACCACTGAACTAAGAAAAAAAAAACATCACAAAGTGTTCTTAGAATCACCTATCTTTGAGACTCTTTCTCTTTGGTATTGTTTCAAAGACAGTTTATTTTGTTCATTTTTCTTTAAAAGGCTTTTATAGACAAGTATGTTCATAGTATGGAACAGTGGTACCCAACCAGTCAATTGCGATATACCAATTTAATTTCAGTAACTTAAAAAATATTATTTGAGTCGAGTTGGTAAGATGGATGTCTTCTGACATATGGAAATTGCTGATTCGATTCTCTGTGGAACACAGTTTAACCTTTCCTTCCCGGTGTTGGGTATCTTCTACACGTTGCTTCAAATAACCATCAATATCTATATACATATAATAAATACAAGGTTAAGATTCTAGGTATTCCTCCATAATATATTTACGCATTGATTTAAAAAATAATATTAATAATAATCAGAATTTATCGACTACATCGTAAGTATTTTCTGAATATCGGAAACAAATTCGCATTTAAACGCTGTGAGTGCCTCGATCTTGGGTCTTGACGATAGGTGAAAAGTATGCGGGAAGCGCGACACTATATTCGCATCTCACTTTTGCATACGTCACTGAATAGCGAGGAGCGCAATTGTCTCCACCTCGCAAGTGTAAGCGACGCCCGAGTTAGCCCCCAACCCTGCCGCGCTGCAGTAGCTGTTGAGCTGGCAACGAGACTAGACCTACGCCCGTTCCGTGAGCGGTGCCAGATGGTTTTTTAATGTTTTCAGCAAATAAATCTCAATTATTATAATTTTTAACTTCAATTATAATTAATTAAGGGTATTATCTATGAATGTTCTTATTTTTCCGATTTAAAATCGCTAATTTTTTATCGCGTACTCACTACCCAACACCGGAACACGCGTTTCTTTTTTATCACCGTAAGGGAAGGGTTAAAAAAATTTAAGTCTGCTTTTCACTTAAGGCCTCATAAACATATTTCTGGTCATTCGAAAAAGATTGTCACATGGTAATAATTCTACAAGGTTTAACTATATAAAAGTGTTATACATAATTTATTTCGGCGCTGCTTATAGTTGACAAACGTAGTTTATTTAATATTAGTGGGTTCGAATTCCGAGATTAAAGAGGCTATTCTCTAAATTACGCCATAAAAAATGTTGTTTGAAAGTTTGAAGAAATACGACAAACTGAAAAAGGGAAATAAGTTGTGTTATGAACGTGAAATATAAGGATACGTACTTTACTGACTGGCCGATTTTAGTTCTTTAATATGTCAATAGATGCATCACAAATACGAAACTACCGATTTTTGTTAAATGTAGCACGAAAAATGGTCTTGTTTTAGCTCTATTTTTTTTACATAATATTATATTACATACTAATATATTTGAAAGAATCCGCATTTTCAAATATATTAGAAATGATAAATCATTTAAAGGATGAAAACTTTGATCATTGTTTAATATTATCTCTTTCGTCGTAGAGAAATTGACAAATCTGGACCAATGTCAAAAATCTAATTAACATCATAACTTTAATTTACGTGGGTCGTCCAGAAAGTAAATAACGTTTTGGCATAACTAAATATTAACGAAATATATCAACACAAAACTTTATTTACAAAGTCACAGTACCTTATTTTATTTTTCAATGTAGTCGCCATAGCTGTCAAGGGACTTATTGTAACGTGGAACCAATTTTTCAATTCCGATGTTATACTCTTCTACCGCCAACGATTCGAGCCAAGATTTCACTTCTTGTTTGAGGTCTCCATCGTTTGCGAACTGTTTTCCATCCAAAAATTCCTTTAGTTTCAGGAATAAGTGAAAATCACTTGATGCCAAGTCAGGGCTGTAAGGAGAATGTCTAAAAATTTCCCACTTAAGACGTTGAAGTTCTCGCTGTGTTCGTGCTAATGCATGAGGCTGTGCATTGTCATGAATTAAAACCATATTTCACGACAACATTCCACGTCTCTTGTTTTGGGATGGCGTCGTTGAAGAGTTTCACAACAGGCCTCTAAGTTTATTGAATGCCCTCTTAGCATAAACTCCACGTGGATCAAACCCATTCGGTCCCAAAAAACTGTTGCCATCACTTTTCTGGTGTTGAGATTCGGGTTTTCTTTTCCGAGCACACCTTTTTTTTTGTAGCCAAGGTGCTCTGTTACTATTTCATCATGCAGGAGCGATCGTGAAATTTGTGGGAAAGATTCATGAACTGTGCTTAAAGTTGCCTATAAATTTAGATAGGCTAAACTAACTGGCGCGCATATGATCGCGATGGGGGGGGGGGGGGGGGGGGGATTGGCTTCGGGCGTGGTGCGCAATCGTTATTTACTTTCTGGATGCGCCTAGTATATCATATAGTATATCATATCTTAGTCATTTTCTTCAAAATATTAAAATATTATTAATTTTAAATCTTAAAACATTACACTTTTTTCTTTATATTTAATATCAAACTATTGATTATAATATTGTATTTTTCCTGTACACTGATAGATCGCGACATCGCCGTTCAAAAAAGGAGCTCACGTGCAGAAAAAGATTGGGTAGCCCGGATATATCCGGGTATATTGATTTTATCTTCTACCATATATATCCGGGTATATTGATTTTATCTTCTACCAATACGTGTATATTGATTTTATCTTCTACCATATATGGTAGAAGATAAAATCAATAAACACGTATTGCTCTTGATTATCAGCTGTGCTGTATACAAATACGTGGAAAATGCTTATACTCATTTATTTATTCATTTTCATTGATGGTACAATATATTACAATACCTCACAACAATATTTAAAAAAACACAAATAGTGAATGTTTCATTACGTTCTAACTCCACCAATAACGCGAATAATGTTGTCCTTCAGCTCATGAATTGATCGGGGGTCATTTTTATAGATCTGGATTTTCACGTAGCCCCAGAGAAAATAGTCCAACGGTGTCAGATCACATGATCTTGGTGGGCAATTAAATTAAAATCACCGTTTCCGGAGATTACAAATACATAAAATAATTCAACAATTTGAATGCGTTGTGTTGTATTATATATTATATACGACTCCATTTTTTATAAATGTCATATATTACGCTTCTCAAATGTCATAACACCCAGGCAAATTCTCGACGCCATCTGTGTTTTATCCAAGAATTAAAAAAAAAAACGCTCTATAAGAAAGATCCTTTATACACACACTTGACTCAAATTTAATAAAAAAATATAGAACTTGCAACAAGTGTTAAATTTGATTTTCCTAAAACTATCGTTGTTCGTTTTTTTACAAGTCTATAGCTTTGAAGAAAAATATCTTATTATCCAACAGGGTGTAAAGATTAAAAGGTTTTTACTTTTTCGTTTTCTGACCTCTAATTTTCGAAAAATCCTCGCTCCATTTGGTCGTCGTCAAAATACGTTAATCGAGCTTCGGAATCAATAATGAATATTTCACCGGCGATGGTTGATCGTAAATTAAAAGGAAAAGGGAAACACGTTTCCATCCGATTCGTTATTTTATCTTAATTAATCAAGATCAAAAGGTTAATTCATTAAGTTAAAATTCAAAAAGATATTTAACTTATTTTTTAATCAAAATCGGATTTAAGCTCCGGTTACAATTGTAAGATTGAGGGTTGAAATGTTATAATAGTGTTTATTTTTATTTTACCTATTTATTAAATTTTTCTACATTTTCCGTATATCCGTACTACTTGGTAGATTGATTCTCGATTGTGAACATGAAATGCTCTAGCACAGTGTTCCCCAACCGGTGGTCCGCGGCCCGGTGCCGGGCCGCAGAGACTTTCCGCCGGGCCGCAAACAGTATGCCAAATTTCAAGAAATTCGTCATGAAAAAATATTAAATAAAGGAATTTCACCCATATCCTCAATAAAATCGAAACAAAGGAATAGACTGGACGTGAATGCAGCACTTCGTCTGTCAGAGACAGCACTGCAGCCAAGAATATCCAATATATTAGCAAAGATGCAACAGCAGGTTTCGCATTAGTTTGTTGCAAAAACCCCATGGTTTTTGTTAAATTTTAATTGTATCAGACAATGTTACAATTTAAATTGTTTAACTGTTATACTCGTGTGTATATTTGTCAATTATAGTTACATATGTCCATCTGTCACAATATAAGATTTAAAAAATATTAAATAAAAAAACGTTTTTATTTCAGTATTACAGGTCTAAAAAGGTTGGGGAAAACTGCTCTAGCATTTATCCTTCTAATAAATCCATATATTGTTGCGCTTCTTTTTTCTTCGAGAAACTTTTCCATTTTATAGATCGATTTTTAATTTTTTAGGCTTAATAAGTTGAAACAATAAATTATCGAGAATTGTCATTTTTTTAAATTAGTTTTATTTAATTTGGTGGCATTAATCATCCTAAATTGAGTGGATTGTCACATAAACAAAAAATGATTTATTGAAATGTTCACAAATAATGTTTTTGAAAGAGCGATACCTACAGAAATTGTTGGACTTCAAAAGAAACCAATTTCAACCCATTAAAGTCTTGTCATTAAAACCACCAGACATGAAAATCGAATTTTGGTAGTTTGAAGAATAAAAAAAATTATTTAATGTAACGAAGAAATCTGTTTATTAAAAAACATTACTGAATATTACGAAAGCAAACGAGAAAAAAACAATAAATGAGAAATGGACCAAATTAGAGGTTAGGTACTAAAACCACTAAAACACTTTGAACCAATAATAATACTGACGTAATTTTGTACATAAATTCGTAAATTTGGTTGTCAATGGAACATTTTCGAATGAAAAGTGTAAAGTTTCCGTGTATTACCAACAGTACTGACGCAAAATATAGAAATTTCGCAAAATTAGAGGTTTGGGACGAAAAATACGAAAACATGTAGAACAAATATTAATAATTCTGTGTTGATTTTGTACATATATTCGTGAACTTAGTTGTCAATGGCACATTTCGAGTGAAAAGTATGAAATTTTCGTGTATTACGAACAGTATTGACCGAAAATGTAGAAATTTCGCAAAATTGGAGGTTTGGGACGAAAAGAACGAAAACATGTAGAACAAATAATAATTATGTCGTGACTTTGTACATTTATTCGTAAAGTTGATCGTCAATGCTAGTTCTTCGAGTCAAAAGTGTAAAGTTTCCGTGTATTTACTAACAAATATTCATAAATGTTAAGGAGGTTTTAACGTTTTAATGTCATAATAAAGGTTAATGCGTTTCTACTTCACGTTTCTACTTCATTCATTAAGATTCTAGCATTTTTGTACGAAACAATTTTTTTTGAAATTCAAAGGTAAAAAAAAATTAAAGTATGCTTGAAAATATTGACTCAAAATATTGAAACTTTGTAAAATTTGACGTTTGGGACGAAAAATACGAAAACATGTAGAACAAATATTAATTCTATGTTTATTTTGTACATAAGTTCGTCGGCTTGGTTGTCAATGGCAGTTTTTCGAGCGAAAAGTGTAAAGTTTTCGTGTATTACGAACAGAATTGACCGAAAATATAAAATTTCGCAAAATTAGAGGTTTGGGACGAAAAATACGAAAACATGTAGAAAAAATATATTAATTCTGTGGTGATTTTGTACATATCTTCGTAAACTTTGTTGTCAATGGCAGTTTTTCGAGTAAACAGTGTGAAATTTCCGTGTACTAAAAACAATATTGACGCAAACTATGGAAATTTCGCAAAATTAGAGCTTAGGAACGAAAAACACTAACACACCTTGTTAATAATACTGACGTAATTTTGTACATATATTTGTAAATTTGGTTCTCAATGGCAGTATTTCGAGTGCAAAGTGTGAAATTTTCGTGTATTACAAACAGGATTGACCGAAAATATAGAAATTTCGCAAAATTAGAAGTTTGGGACAAAAAATACGAAAACATGTAGAACAAATATTATTTCTGTGGTGATTTTGTACATATATTCGTAAACTTGGTTGTCAATGCTAGTTTTTCGAGTAAAAAGTGTGAAATTTCCGTGTATTACAAACAATATTGACGCAAAATATGGAAATTTCGCAAAATTAGAGCTTAGGGACGAAAAACACTAAAACACCTTGAACAAACAATATTACTGACGTAATTTTGTACATATATTCGTAAATTTGGTTGTCAATGGAACTTTTTCGAGTAAAAAGTGTCGAATTTTCGTGTATTACGAACAGTATTCACCGAAAATGTAGAAATTTCGCAAAATTAGATGTTTGGGACGAAAAAAAAGAAAACATGTAGAACAAATATTAATTCTGTGGTGATTTTGTACATATATTCGTAAACTTGGTTGTAAATGCTAGTTTTTCGAGTAAAAAGTGTGAAATTTCCGTGTATTACAAACAATATTGACGCAAAATATCAAAATTTCGCAAAATTAGAGCTTGGGGACGAAAAACACTAAAACACCTTGAACAAACAATAATACTGACGTAATTTTGTACATATATTCGTAAATTTGGTTGTCAATGGCACTTTTTCGAGTGAAAAGTGTGAAGTTTTCGTGTATTACGAACAGTATTTACCGAAAATGTAGAAATTTAGCATAATTAGAGGTTTGGGACGAAAAATACGAAAACATATAGAACAAATATTAATTCTGTGGTGATTTTGAACATGTATTCGTAAAGTTGATCGTCAATGCTAGTTTTTCGAGTCAAAAGTGTAAAGTTTCCGTGTATTGACTAACAAATGTTCATAAATGTTAAGGAGGTTTTAACGTTTTATGTCATAATCAATGTCAATGCGTTTCTACTTCACTTTTGTATTGATTCATTAAGATTGAAGCACTTTTGTACGAAAAAATAGTATTTTGAAAGTCAAAGGTAAAAAAATTCAAATATACTTGAAAATATTGACTCAAAATATTGAAACTTTGTAAAATTTGACGTTTGGGACGAAAAATACGAAAACACGTGGAACAAATATTATGTCTGTGTTGATTTTGTACATATATTCGTCAGCTTGGTTGTCAATGGCAGTATTTCGAGTGAAAAGTGTCGAATTTCCGTGTATTACGAACAGGATTGACCGAAAATATAGAAATATCGCAAAATTAGAGGTTTGGGAAGAAAAACACGAAAACATGTAGAACAAATATTAATTATCTGGTGATTTTGTACATATATTCGTAAAGTTGATCGTCAATGCTAGTTTTTCGAGTCAAAAGTGTAAAGTTTCCGTGTATTTACTAACAAATGTTCATAAACGTTAAGAGAAGGTTTTCACGTTTTATGTCATAATCAATGTCAATGCGTTTCTTCTTCACTTTTGTATTGATTCATTAAGGTTGAAGCATTTTTGTACGAAAAAATAGTATTTTGAAAGTCAAAGGTAAAAAAGTTCAAATATACTTGAAAATATTGACTCAAAATATTGAAACTTTGTAAAATTTGACGTTTGGGACTAAAAATACGAAAACATGTAGAACAAATATATTAATTCTGTGGTGATTTTGTACATATATTTGTCAGCTTAGTTGTCAATGGCAGTATTTCGAGTGAAAAGTGTCGATTTTTCGTGTATTACTAACAGTATTGACCGAAAATGTAGAAATTTCGCAAAATTAGATGTTTGGGACTAAAAATACGAAAACATATAGAACAAATATTAATTCTGTGGTGATTTTGTACATATATTCGTAAACTTGGTTGTCAATGCTAGTTTTTCGAGTAAAAAGTGTGAAATTTCCGTGTATTACAAACAATATTGACGCAAAATATCAAAATTTCGCAAAATTAGAGCTTGGGGACGAAAAACACTTAAACACCTTGAACAAACAATAATACTGACGTAATTTTGTACATATATTCGTAAATTTGGTTGTCAATGGCACTTTTTCGAGTGAAAAGTGTGAAGTTTTCGTGTATTACGAACAGTATTTACCGAAAATGTAGAAATTTAGCATAATTAGAGGTTTGGGACGAAAAATACGAAAACATGTAGAACAAATATTAATTATGTGGTGATTTTGAACATGTATTCGTAAAGTTGATCGTCAATGCTAGTTTTTCGAGTCAAAAGTGTAAAGTTTCCGTGTATTTACTAACAAATGTTCATAAATGTTAAGGAGGTTTTAACGTTTTATGTCATAATCAATGTCAATGCGTTTCTACTTCACTTTTGTATTGATTCATTAAGATTGAAGCACTTTTGTACGAAAAACTAGTATTTTGAAAGTCAAAGGTAAAAAAATTCAAATATACTTGAAAATATTGACTCAAAATATTGAAACTTTGTAAAATTTGACGTTTGGGACGAAAAATACGAAAACACGTGGAACAAATATTATGTCTGTGTTGATTTTGTACATATATTCGTCAGCTTGGTTGTCAATGGCAGTATTTCGAGTGAAAAGTGTCGAATTTCCGTGTATTACGAACAGGATTGACCGAAAATATAGAAATATCGCAAAATTAGAGGTTTGGGAAGAAAAACACGAAAACATGTAGAACAAATATTAATTATCTGGTGATTTTGTACATATATTCGTAAAGTTGATCGTCAATGCTAGTTTTTCGAGTCAAAAGTGTAAAGTTTCCGTGTATTTACTAACAAATGTTCATAAACGTTAAGAGAAGGTTTTCACGTTTTATGTCATAATCAATGTCAATGCGTTTCTTCTTCACTTTTGTATTGATTCATTAAGGTTGAAGCATTTTTTGTACGAAAAAATAGTATTTTGAAAGTCAAAGGTAAAAAAGTTCAAATATACTTGAAAATATTGACTCAAAATATTGAAACTTTGTAAAATTTGACGTTTGGGACTAAAAATACGAAAACATGTAGAACAAATATATTAATTCTGTGTTGATTTTGTACATATATTTGTCAGCTTAGTTGTCAATGGCAGTATTTCGAGTGAAAAGTGTCGATTTTTCGTGTATTACGAACAGTATTGACCGAAAATGTAGAAATTTCGCAAAATTAGATGTTTGGGACTAAAAATACGAAAACATATAGAACAAATATTAATTCTGTGGTGATTTTGTACATATATTCGTAAACTTGGTTGTCAATGCTAGTTTTTCGAGTAAAAAGTGTGAAATTTCCGTGTATTACAAACAATATTGACGCAAAATATGGAAATTTCGCAAAATTAGAGCTTAGGGACGAAAAACACTAAAACACCTTGAACAAACAATATTACTGACGTAATTTTGTACATATATTCGTAAATTTGGTTGTCAATGGAACTTTTTCGAGTGAAAAGTGTCGAATTTTCGTGTATTACGAACAGTATTCACCGAAAATGTAGAAATTTCGCAAAATTAGATGTTTGGGACGAAAAAAAAGAAAACATGTAGAAAAAATATTAATTCTGTGGTGATTTTGTACATATATTCGTAAATTTGGTTGTAAATGCTAGTTTTTCGAGTAAAAAGTGTGAAATTTCCGTGTATTACAAACAATATTGACGCAAAATATCAAAATTTCGCAAAATTAGAGCTTGGGGACGAAAAACACTTAAACACCTTGAGAACAAACAATAATACTGACGTAATTTTGTACATATATTCGTAAATTTGGTTGTCAATGGCACTTTTTCGAGTGAAAAGTGTGAAGTTTTCGTGTATTACGAACAGTATTTACCGAAAATGTAGAAATTTAGCATAATTAGAGGTTTGGGACGAAAAATACGAAAACATATAGAACAAATATTAATTCTGTGGTGATTTTGAACATGTATTCGTAAAGTTGATCGTCAATGCTAGTTTTTCGAGTCAAAAGTGTAAAGTTTCCGTGTATTTACTAACAAATGTTCATAAATGTTAAGGAGGTTTTAACGTTTTATGTCATAATCAATGTTAATGCGTTTCTACTTCACTTTTGTATTGATTCATTAAGATTGAAGCACTTTTGTACGAAAAAATAGTATTTTGAAAGTCAAAGGTAAAAAAATTCAAATATACTTGAAAATATTGACTCAAAATATTGAAACTTTGTAAAATTTGACGTTTGGGACGAAAAATACGAAAACACGTGGAACAAATATTATGTCTGTGTTGATTTTGTACATATATTCGTCAGCTTGGTTGTCAATGGCAGTATTTCGAGTGAAAAGTGTCGAATTTCCGTGTATTACGAACAGGATTGACCGAAAATATAGAAATATCGCAAAATTAGAGGTTTGGGAAGAAAAACACGAAAACATGTAGAACAAATACTAATTATCTGGTGATTTTGTACATATATTCGTAAAGTTGATCGTCAATGCTAGTTTTTCGAGTCAAAAGTGTAAAGTTTCCGTGTATTTACTAACAAATGTTCATAAACGTTAAGAGAAGGTTTTCACGTTTTATGTCATAATCAATGTCAATGCGTTTCTTCTTCACTTTTGTATTGATTCATTAAGGTTGAAGCATTTTTGTACGAAAAAATAGTATTTTGAAAGTCAAAGGTAAAAAAGTTCAAATATACTTGAAAATATTGACTCAAAATATTGAAACTTTGTAAAATTTGACGTTTGGGACTAAAAATACGAAAACATGTAGAATAAATATATTAATTCTGTGTTGATTTTGTACATATATTTGTCAGCTTAGTTGTCAATGGCAGTATTTCGAGTGAAAAGTGTCGATTTTTCGTGTATTACGAACAGTATTGACCGAAAATGTAGAAATTT
>OX463848.1:40936618-41002655 GCA_949825065.1 Odontocerum albicorne
TATATATGTTAATATGAGCGAAAGGCGTGTGAGAGGATACCAACGAAAGTATGGTGGGATCAAGAGATTGATATTCTGAAAAAATGAAATGTGAAAAATTAGAGACATCGTAGAAAATTTATAAGAAGGTTTATGGATTCAGAAGAGGCTAAGGATATGTGTCGGGATAGCCAAGTATGGCACTCTGTCATCTCTGCCTAAGCCGACAGGGAAATGGCGTAAGGTTATCTATGTATGTATTATGTTGTATATGTTAAAAATTTAATGCAATGCATTTTTAATTTGAATGCTTCTAACAATCAAACTGAAAGCTCCTATAGAAGGAGCAGGTAATTGGATTCTGAAAAACGTTTTACAGAAACTTTTATCGCAGTAGTTCATGTGATATGCCTAGACAAGCAATGGAAGTTTTCTTTTCTTTCTTTTTATGAAGCTTGATGTTCAGTTATCACGCGATCTAACTATTTCTGAAGACATTCGAAGCATGTTGAAATTTTTGTAAATCGCCTAACTAAGTACGTCGAAAATGTATGGTTTTCCTTAATTTTACGCTTTAATATGAGACTTGTTTACTTTCCTGATAAGTTATATGAGCGGTCGTTTGATAATAATTTCTCATTTAAAAGTCAAATATTTAGTTCAAAATTGAATAGAAACTGAGATAAGAAATAAATAACAAAAGAACTCTGCTACTTGGGTAATATTTTTTAGACGATTGAACGGTTGGATATTGAACGGCGTGTAGCGATAGCAATCAAAGTCTATGGGATGCTAAAACACATAAACTCGAACAGGATAGTATCAAAAGCTACTAAGATGACTGTCCACAATATAATTCCAGTGTCAACTTAAGGGGGTATTATACCCTAGAGGCGTGAATTTCGGGCGTTTTTTCAGACTTAATAAAAAAAAACTAAAAAAAATTTTCGTTTACATATTTTACAGATTGTTTATTGATGATTTAAGAATGTACAAAAATATTTTTAATTTTTTTTGTTATCAGCTGTTATATCTTGTCGTGAAAAAAAAGGGGTAAGCTGGTCGACACGATTGAAGCTCTTTTGTAAATTTAAAACCAAAATTATACACAGTTTCTTAATAAAAAATAATGTCGTTATAGTTGGTACCAAAAAAAGTTGTAAAATAGCGGTTGTCTGAAAAAGAATAAAATTTTATTACCCTTTTTTTCAAATATAATTTTTTTTTAAAAAAGAGTGAAAAAATTGTTTTGAATTTTCCAAGATAGGAACGATAAACAAATATTTATCAAAGTTTTATACCAAATTTGAAGGCAATACATTGGATAAAATTTGAGAATTTACGTCGACCAGGTCGACAACAATAGTTTCGAGAAAAACGCGTTTAAAGTTTTGAGATTATTGTCTTAGTCATTCCGGTGCGACGTAATTGCTGGCTAATTTATAACTATAACTTCGTAAATATTGAGAATTTAAAAATTTCCTTTTAAGAACACATTTTTAAGGTCTAAACTTTAAAAATAAGTTTTTTTTTCTTCGTATTTCTAGAGTAGCATACCCCCTTAAATACGAGTATATGGAAGGCAAACGCGGACATGGAAAAAGTCAAAAAATAATTGCTGTTGAAATGCGTTCATTGAAAATAATACATGGATTGATAATAAATGAGGAATACGAAATTAAATAATGAATATAAATAAAAGACTGATGTGTTGAGTAGGATGAAGAAGAGCACAGTGATATAGTTTGGGCACGTGGAACGAATACAGTGCCAATTTGCGTGGAGGCAAAGAAAAACTAAGAAAAATATGGTTTGGTCAAGTGGATGATATTTTGAAAGGAGTAAATTTGAAGAGGCCAGATAAATAGTTGAAGTGTATGGATGTAGAAGAGGTGAAATATGTATATAGACTGCGCCGGCAAGAACTGTTTTCAATCATATATGCAAGAACGGGTCTTCCAGCTGTTATGCCTCATGGAAGGGCCATTTGAATGGGACTGCTTCAGATATTGATATATTTCACACCACATTACTAAAAGCAAAAAAAAATATCTTAGATTAGAGGCGTTAGAAAGCACTCATCAACGTTTTTAAGTGACTTTGAATATATGTGTGTATATGTATGTGTATCATCATTATCATCATCACTGTCAACTAGGGTCGATCCACTGCTGGATGAAGGTCTCCCCAAGTTGACTCCAAATAGTTCGGTTTTTTTGCTCTTTGATGCCATGTGATGCTGTTATGCTCCCTGATTTCATCTATCCATCGTATATTTGGTCTTCTTCTGGGCCTCTATATGCCTCTTGGGTACCATTGGATTATTTCGGGTGTCCGTCGGGAGTTTGACATTCTGGCTACGTGTCCTGCCCATTGCCACTTCATTCTTTTGCACACCTTTATAACGTCTTCTACCTTTGTTATATTGCGAATCCAGGTGTTTCGTTTGCGGTCTCTTTTAGAATATCCCAACATACATCTCTCCATACCCCTTTGTGCGGTCTGGAGCTTTTGTGTGTTTTTTACTGTGAGCGTCCATGTCTAGCAGCCATACGTTCGTACTGGAAGAATACACTGGTTGTAGACCCTTCGCGTCAAGGATATTGGAAAATTAATTTTGAAGATGTTGTTCAAACGTCCAAATGAGCTCCACGCTAGTTTTGTTCTTCGTGCTATTTCCTCCGATATACCACCTACAAAGGAAATAAGTTGGCCCAGATACACATATTCCTGGACAAGTTCTAGCGGCTTTCCATCCACGTTTATTGGTTTTGGGGTAGCAAAGCTGTTCATCATGTATTTGGTTTTTGATATATTCATTTTGAAACCACCTTCTTTACTGACCTCTGCCAATTCTCGCAGTTGGTGCTGAAGATCATTCGGGTTTTGTGAGAATATAATAATATCGTCTGCAAACTCAAATGTTATATGTATACATGTATATAAGTGTATGTGTGCATGCATAAATATGTATATTTTTTAAATGTCAACATTTTTTGTATTTTTCAGTGAAATTGGGCAAAGCCTGTATTGAGAAAATAAATAAATAAAATAAAATTCGATATAAAGTTTTCTTACCCTTACAGCAAATAGCGCGATGGTATGTATGTATCGATTAGTTAGTAAATTTATTCATTGCGAATGCTTTATAGCGGCATTTATTGTTTGAAATTCAATAAATTAAAGAGATTGGGAAACAACAAAGAAGAATTTTTATTGTTTCTCATAAAAGAAAGAAGACGGAGAAAGATAAATATGGCAAGAATCTTTATGTTCTCGGAATGTTAAAGTATTTTTCATGTTTAATAACTCCGTGTCATGCAATCAGAATATTATATCGGAATAATATTTATATTCTGGGTATAAGGAAATAATAATGCATTCTTTACCAACTTTAATGAATATTTTTTTATCTGTCTATAAGTTACGCGTTGCCTAAGGATACGACAAACTACCCTTCGTGATTGAGTATGATTGTAAGCCATGAAGACGCAAGTTTAGTTAGTTAATTGTTAATATTTGTTTATTGTGTGTTAGTTTTGGACTTCAGTAATCACACATTATAGACAGATCAAAGCTCCGATAGAAAGGATATTAAAGAGCTAAGACTGTAGGTTTGATCTGTTGTATATTGACAGATCTAAGCCAACGTTCCGATAAAAAGGATATTAAAAAGCCAAGACTGTAGGTTTGATCTGTTTTATATTGACAGATCAAAGTCAACGCTCCGATAAAAATAATATTAAAAAGCCAAGACTTTAGGTTTGATCTGTTGTACTCGTATATTGACAGATCAAAGCCAAATCTCCGATAGAAAGGATATTAAAGTGCCAAGACTGTAGGTTTGATCTGTTGTATATTTGTTAGGCAGTTTTGAATATCGTTATTTTTGTTGCATTTCAGCAATCACACATTATTGACAGATCAAAACCAAAGCTCCGATAGAAAGGATATTAAAGAGCCAACATTGTAGGTTTGATCTATTGTATATTTGTTAGACAGTTTTGAATAGCGTTTTTTTTGGTTCACTTCAGCAATCACACATTATTGACAGATCAAAGCCAAAGCTCCGATAGAAAGGATATTTAAGTGCAAAGACTGTAGGTTTGATCTATTGTATATTTATTAGACAGTTTTGAATATCGTTATTTTTGTTGCACTTCAGCAATCACATATTATTGACAGATCAAAGCCAAAGCTCCGATAGAAAGGATATTAAAGTGCCAAGGCTGTAGATTTGATCTATTGTATATTTGTTAGGCAGTTGTACGAGTATATTTGTTAGACAGTTTTGAATAGCGTTATTTTTTTGCACTTCAGCAATCACACATTATTGACAGATCAAAGCCAAAGCTCCGATAGAAAGGATATTAAAGTGCTAAGACTGTAGGTTTGATCTGTGGTATATTTGTTAGGCAGTTTTAAATAGCGTTATTTTTGTTGATTATTAATTAACGCTACACGAATTTATGAAATGCAGCATACCAACTAAAGAAAAAAAAACATAAAAATAAACAAAAAACGTTCTGAGAGTAAAACCAGTCCGGTAGGGAATTCACCAGCCATAGACCCAGGGTCACCCATTTGCTTTGCGTAAATGTGAACCGTTAGATCACGCCGTTGACTTTTACTTATTAAGAAATTGAATGAACTTCTTAGAGTGAGTCTTATAGAGCCTTATTAGAGATTTGCAAAATGTGTGACTAGATAAGAGGAAAACCATAGAAGTTCACGGATTGGAGGCCGTGATTCTCAGTTAGGCCAGTGGGACGAGTGTCAGAAAATGTGGAGAATGGATATAGGGAAAACTGCGAGGGTGGGAAAGGCAATAGGTCTAAAATAAAATAGAATAAGGTCCTTGGGAAATGACTTTATGTTGAAATGATTCTGGTCGTTATTTTAGTTGTTGGTACATATGGTTCTGGGGGTTATCATACGAGTATAATTATTTATCTTTAAGAAATTATTGGAATATTTCGATCTGTACATTGAAGAACCAAAATTCGTCTAGTCTCTAATATTCTCCATAGCATTGTATGGTATTGAAACATATGATAAAAGGGAAGGAAACAAATTTAAAAGAAGCTTTCGAGATGTGGTGTTTATATTTTTTCATAAAGCTTAAATATACAGGTTAAATCCAGTTACATACAAAGCTTAAGATCAATTTTAAACAGCAATAAGAAAAAAAATAAATACAAAGCTTTATCAGGTTTTATATAAAGCAGTAAAATAAATATTATTCAGCCGAAACTACTAACTCTCATTATTAAGAAAGCTCAAAATCCTTTCTTTAAATACATTTTCGGAATGTTAAAGATGTCAATATCCGGGGCCTTGTTCAAAAGGGACAGCCCGTGATACAGAAGAAGAGCACATTGCAGGTTAGTTCTACTTATTTCCAGTCTAACAGGTCAATATTTCTGTACCTCGAATAGTTGTCAGGAACAAAAAACTTTATCTTTTCCAACATAGTAGGATGAGGTGTAGCTCCCATCAGTAACGTTATAAGAAGATGCCCATGCGTTCCTCCTCAAACTAAGAAGGTAGTATCCCAACATATATGTACATATACTAAATCTTGAAGGATAGAGCCACGGGTAGTAATTTGAAAGAAAAAAATCTTTTGGACTTTCTCCACCATTTGTAGTAACGACTCCTCCACGGGCTCCACACCAATGCTCCAAATTTTGATTGGCTATGAACTAGCGCATTGTTGAGGGTCCTAAGGACTTCTCCCCTCACAAATGTCGTCCATTGAAGGTGCACTTTGAGACTCGTATTCGAGGCGGATTCTCATCGTATGGACTACAAGGCGAATCATCGTCTCTATTATCCGAAAATTGCAGATTACCGAAAGACTTTCGATTATATGCAGAAAAATAATTCAAAACATACTTTGGACATGTTGTTAGAAATTGGTGAAGTCTGGAGAAGTTGGTGACTACGGAGGCATTGAGGAAATGTGAGCAAAATTAATCTGTCCTATAATCCGTCCATCTGACGGATCAAATAAAGGAGTGAACAGGATCATGTTTAAGCGCTGAATTAAGTAATGTTTCAAATTTTTGGCTTGCTTTTCTTTGTACAAATTAAAGGATAAAGAAACGTCAAATGATCCTGTGGCCAAACAAGCTCTTTTCATATTGAAATAAAAAACAGCGTCAACAATTTTCAATACGTGATAAATTCCTTTGAATTCTTAGCTTTGAACAAAAAATATTTTCGGTTAAGGCCGTTATGAGGGAAGAAAAACACAAGCCAAAATATTTTCAAGATAGGACGAACTTTACTTGACAAGGACGATGGAGCAGGAAGGATCCATCCATCTTGTCACTAATGGAAGGAAGCTTTTTTTAGTTCTATATATTAAACTTTCTTTTTTTTTTGCGAAACTTACGTGTTCGCTGCGGTGGATGACATTTAAATATTCTTTAGAGACGCGCGAAGTAAAAAAATTAAATTATTCAGATGTGTATCACACGTACGAGTACATACCATCACACCATTCCCTTGCCGGGTGACAGAAAAGGCAGCGCGCCAAACTTTCTTATCACGACGAACTTTCTTTGCTTTTTTTTATTTATTAATTTTCCTTTTTTTGATATTGATGGATATTGAAAAAAAAAGCAAGTGTTTCATCACCTTGACTTACGACCATTCCGACTTACGACGGATACCAAAATTATAAAATAATGTGTGCGCTTTAGTGTAATTGGTGCGTGCACCTTAGCAAATATGGCGCAATCGATTGCATCATCTTTATGCAAACAGCGTCAGTTCGTCACCTTCCGTGCGCCCGAAAGGTTTTACAAATTGACGGTTGCTTACTATCTCTCTTTATATTTCGAGTTATTGAATTGTTTGATTTTTTCAATCCCAAAATGTCAACTAAAAATAAAAGAAAAACGATTGATTTAGAGAAAAAAAATAAAACAATAAACCAGTATGAATGCGGCAAAACAATGTCGGACTTATCACGGGAACTTAAATTGTCCCATTCAACCGTGTCAACTATAATAAAGGACAAAAAACGAATTCTCGAAGCAGTCAAAAAATCGGTATCAGTAAAATCGACGATTATTACTAAACAACGAAATGAACTCATACATGAAACGGAAAAATGTTTAAAGATTTGGATGGAGGATTTATTACAAAATAATGTTCATTTTAATTTCATAACCATCCAAACTAAAGCACGTGGTCTTTTCGAAGATTTAAAGAAAATGAACGGAGATAACTGCAACCAAAGTTTTAATGCAAGCTCCGGTTGGTTTGAAAGATTCAAAAGACGTGAAAGCTACCATAATGTAAAGATATGTGGAGAGGCAGCAAGTGCAGATCTAAAGCTGCCGAAGAATTTAAAGATAATTTGGAAGCGATGATAGAAAAAGAAAAGTATTCACTCACAGGATCAAATTTTCAACGTCGATGAGACACCCCTTTTTTGGAAGAGAATGCCAGAACGAACATATATACGAGGGCATCAAGAAGCCAAATGCATGCCCGGATCTAAAGTATTCAAAGACCGTTTGACCCTTCTGTTGGGTGGAAATGTCACCGGATTTAAATTGAAGCCACTTTTGATTTTCAATATCCAAAAAAGGAAAATGAATAAAAAAATAGCAAGTATTTTATCACCAATTTCGTTCAACATGTGTTAACCACTTTAGCGTTCTCTTTTTAACAGCTTCGAGGGACGTGAAGTGTAGTAAGTCTACAGACTGACCTTAATGGAGGTGTTTTATGGTGTTGTTGTGTTTCTGATGGAACGTGTACAGTGAAAAAAGCTTTAGTTAAAATATAAGAACTACAGTAGTTTTCTCTTATACGCAGTTTCGCTTTCCATGGTTTCTGTTAACAACGGTTCGAAAGTATTAAATGGAAAATACCAACGCATTATCAGATTTTTCATAATAGCTGAATGCTACATCACAATGTCATTCAACTAATTTCATCTATCATTGTATCACAAGAAGGAAAGGGTGAGTACAGTACAATTAAATATTTTGAGTGTGTGAGAGAGTACATTGTCACTTTGTTCTTCTAAATGCACGCATTTCTACTGCACTTATTCAGCTCCTACAAGTAATTTTCCCCGTCCACGTTTACCTCCTATACCTCAAAGTTAGCAACAAAACACTGGTTAATACTGCTAATCGATTTTGTACCCAATTTAAAAATTATATAATATTTTATAAGTCGTTTGCACAATACAGGTTTCCCTAATTCGTACAATTAACAAATGAAGTCTTTCAAATTGAGTGGTTTTTTTTAATTCTTGAATAAAACACACAATTTTTTTTTATTTCAAAAAACTTTTTATTGGTCATTGAAGTAAAACGTATGACATTTAAACACAAAAAAAACAATATCCGCCAAATGCCCACCTCTTGTAGCTCCACAGATGACCACTCTTTTGTCAAAATTTTCGATGACATTTTGGCATAATTGCGGTTCTAACTCACCAATAACACAAATAATTTCGTCCTTCAGCTCAGGAATTGATTGGTGGTCATTATTATAGGTCTGACTATTCACGTAACCCCAGAAAAAATAGTCCAACGGTGTCAGATCACATGATCTTGGTTGCCAATTAATATCACTGTTTCCGGAGATTATAGTACATAAAATAATTCAACAATTTGAACACGTTGTTGTATTGTAAACGACTCCATTTTTATAAATGTCATACATTACACTTCTCAAATGTCACAAGATCCAGGCTAATTCATGACGCCATCTCTGTTTTATCCATGAATTAAAAAAACCGCTCAATTTGAAAGACCCTTTATAATAAGTACAAAGAACACCTATAAATCAATTCAAAATATTTGATTAAAATTATAATAAAAATGTACATGTTACACTAAAACATCAATATCAAAAATGATCTCAAGGAGTTGAGCGACACATGAAAATCGCCTATATGAGCAGTCATTATTCGCGGTTTCAGGCATCCATTGGAAGTGTTGGAACGTATCCTTCGTAAATAAAGAGGGACTACTGTAATCACAATAATTAAATTGTATTCTAAAAATAAACTGTCAAAAAAATATAAGGGGATGAAAAATGATTAAAAAAGAAAAAAAGGACGAAACTTGGGGAAAACACCTAACACCATCGAAACCATAAGCAAGGGCGATGTAAAAAAGGAAAAAAAAACGATGAACTGGAAATATTAAATGAAAAAAAATGTTTAAGTATGACGTAAGCTCACGCTTTAAGGGATATGAAGGGACGACGAGAAGGTTAAGGATGCTATTGTGTGATATTAGTTTCGATTTCATATATTTAAATATTACAGTTTTTTTCTTCCAATATTATGTTATTGTACTATCGATATTACAGTTTTATTCATAATTTTAATATACATATATAAATTATCGCGTGCTGTTTAAAAAAAAACCTTTATTTATTTATTTTACACATGACAAAAAATATACATAATTTGTGAAAAAAACCACAGTTAATTTAATTTGGACACACAATTTAAATATACCTGGTTTTGTTGCCTTTCATTTGTCGTGTCCCCAGTAAACTAGGATTTTGCCTGTATCTCATTGAGGACATATAGCATGAAAAAATAAATCGATACTTCTTTGCGATTTTTGATTATACAAAACCTCGTTGCACATTCTCATCAACCTGACAAACAGTGACACTCCATTACACATGTATACATCACGCAAAATCAAACTCCTAACACTTTATCACTCCAGACTGACCAAAAAATTCACCCCACAATGTATCGCATATATTCATAAAAGTAAATAAATCAAATATGTAAGTATAAAACAATAAAAAACACAACACTCAAGAGCTCACACAAACCTCTTCCACAATTCATTCCTCTTGCAAGCCCAAGTACTCAAACTCCTGTCGCAATAGCGACCACGCTCCGATCGACTGCCTAAATTATTTTCCTCCCTTTGCCTTTGTGTTTCTCATAATTCTTATCTCTTCTCCTCAGTGAAAATTTCTCAAACTACTTTCTTCCACTCTTTACTATAGTTCGGAAATTCTAGGATGAATCCTGTGACAGCTCATAAATTTGCAACAATACAACCGAATGTAATGTATTTACCTTAATAACTTGCTAGTTATTAGAATTGAGGCTTATATTAAAGTTGATAAAATAATTAAACTTACTGAACATCGTTACAAGGTTGTATTGGGGCCAATTTGTGAGCTGTCACAGGACTCATCCTAGAATTTTCAAACTATAGGCCTATATGTTATATTCTTCGCTTCGCATTAATTTGAAGCACATATACTCGTTTTCGAAAAGTTTTCAAAAAGTATTAAAAAAACAGTTTAAGTACTAGTACTGTAGTTATCATGTCCGAAATGCGAGAGAAAGCAAATGCAAAATAAATTGTGCGAAATTTCGAATAAAAAATCGCAATTAAAACAAGCTTCAAAAAAATGTTATTTTTACGAACGGTCTTAACTGTCAGACCAAAAACATTCACGCCACAATGTACCGCACGTTAAAAAATATAATTGAAAATTATAGATTTATTTACTTCTTCAATGTTTTTTACAATACTCGTATAAAGACATATGTATGTATGTGTATAATAGTAACACAATTAACAGTTTAAATGTTTTTTACAATACTCGTATAAAGACATGTTTTTTACAATACTCGTATAAAGACATATGTATGTATGTGTATAATAGTAACACAATTAACAGTTTAAATGTTTTTTACAATACTCGTATAAAGACATATGTATGTATGTGTATAATAGTAACACAATTAACAGTTTAAATGTTTTTTACAATACTCGTATAAAGACATGTTTTTTTACAATACTCGTATAAAGACATATGTATGTATGTGTATAATAGTAACACAATTAACAGTTTAAATGTTTTTTACAATACTCGTATAAAGACATGTTTTTTACAATACTCGTATAAAGACATATGTATGTATGTGTATAAGAATAACACAATTAACAGTTTAAATGTTTTTTACAATACTCGTATAAAGACATGTTTTTTTACAATACTCGTATAAAGACATATGTATGTATTTGTATAAGAATAACACAATTAACAGTTTAAATGTTTTTTACAATACTCGTATAAAGACATGTTTTTTTACAATACTCGTATAAAGACATATGTATGTATGTGTATAAGAATAACACAATTAACAGTTTAAATGTTTTTTACAATACACGTATAAAGACATGTTTTTTACAATACTCGTATAAAGACATATGTATGTATGTGTATAAGAATAACACAATTAACAGTTTAAATGTTTTTTACAATACACTCGTATAAAGACATGTTTTTTACAATACTCGTATAAAGACATATGTATGTATGTGTATAAGAATAACACAATTAACAGTTTAAATGTTTTTTACAATACTCGTATAAAGACATATTTTTTACAATACTCTAAAGAATTTATATTCTTTAGAGACGATATGTATGTATGTGTATGTATGTGTATAGAGACGATATGTATGTATGTGTAAAGACATATGTATGTATGTGTATAAGAATAACAAAATTAACAGTTTAAAGATAAACACTTTAATGATCATAGAAAAGCTTGTTTCCCTTTTCCATTATGTAAATATAATGTTAAGGTTCCGTAGACATGCTAACTGACTAACTGGAAATTCCAGTTTAAGTTAAAAGTCAAGTTAACTTATTGGAAAAATCTTATACGATAATTAGCCAATAAGATTTTATTGTACACAATGGTATTTTAATTAATATTTCTTTGTTAATTTGGTACTTCATAGCACAAAGTAAATTTAATAAATCTTTTCCACCTAAATACTCGTAGATTTAAACGTGTGTCAATTACTAGTTGGTATTATGATACGTGGAATAAATATGACAATGTATGACAGAATACGGAATGAAGTGATTAGAAAAAAACATGAATTTGAGGCTGATGTATTAAGTAAGATGAAGTAGAGCAACTGATGTTGTTTGGGATAGTCAATTGAATAATTTAATCTTCATTAAATTTACCGAGATCTTTAAGATATCGATATCAGAGAATTCATTCAACAAGGTCATTCCCGCCGTTAGCACACTGCAGCGAAAGCATTGTCATTATATATGATGTACTATTTTATATTATAAATCGGCTAGATTTAAGCTTAACGTGACTGTATAGCATATGTCGAACATCAAATTGGGGTGGATTCGGTTCGCATCGGGTCTACCGTTCAGAAAGGCGTACTACGCGAAAGCGATACGAAATTAAACCGTATGGAACGGTTTGTTTTCGTTTCGCTTTCGCGTCTCTGTGTGCTAGATGCGTTATTCAGTGTGCACGTGTTTTTTTTAACCTGGCGAGTTTATTGCCATGTGACAATCTCTTCCCGACAACCAGAAAGATGTTTTTATAGGCCCTAAGTGTTAACCAGACTGACGTGTTGACTCTATTAAAGAGCTCGATTCGTTAAAACGGCACCGAAAACGATATAAATTCACGAAGGCATAGCTAACTGTCCGGTACATTAAAAGAAAGTCTGCGAATCAACTAAGAATTTGCTATTTTCTCCTTAGTAACGTGTTTATATAGATCACTTCTAACGCATAAGGAATAGTGTCTAACTATACCCATTAAAAATGTTACATACATCCGTGGGTAATTTAATATTCTTTGAAATAAAGATGTCGCGAAAATCTCTTTTGAACTCGCTCAACTATCAGAGAGTTCTGGATTTCTTTGATAAAACCCCGTAACACAATAACTCATATTTTAAAGGTCAATTTTTTTATAATACGAGGGTCATCCAGAAAGTAACGTTACAACATTTATATAGGATCGAAAAATGCTTGTATTTAATTGAAATTCACAGAATACTTCAAAAATATATTAAAATATTTTTCAACGTAATCTCCGTCGAGATCGAGACATTTCTGTAGTCGGGGGACCAGCTCTTGTATGCCAGTGTCATAGACCTCCACCGCCAGCTCTTTCAGCCACTTCTTCACAGCTTTCTCGACCTTCTGATCGTTAGAAAATTGTTGGGGTGTAGGGACACACCCACGTCTCATACCCCGTCACGATAGAGTTCAGAAAAGCTTCTCCCTCCTGTGCAAAATGATCCAAAAATTTACGCGCGGCGGTCACGCGATTTTGACGGTGCTCCGGGGTGAGCATTCTGGGCACCCATCTCGCACACAACTTCTTGTAACCAAGTTTTTCCGACACAATATTACCAAGGAGACTTCGAGAAATGTCAGGAAATTCTTCGTAAAGGTCGTCAAACGTCACACAGTGGTCATTTTGCACTTGTTCTTCAATTTTGTGCACACATTCGTCAGAAATCACTGCCTTGCCTCGTCGTGAGTATCAGTACGGCCTTCTCTGAACAACGTAACCCACTTCGTGACATGTTGTCGACTCATCACATTACTATCATAAACTTCCACGAGCTTCTGATGGATATTCGCGGCGGTATTGTTCTGTAAAGTCAAAAAACTGATGACCGCGCATGTCTCGCACGGACGAGAGTTGGCGGGAGCGCGCGACGACCTCTCCATCGGAAGAATTTACTGTGACTGAACAAAATGGCTGACAAACACGCGGGACCAAACAAACTAACCGTTAGTACTCCCCCTACACACCAGGTGCACCAACTTTGAAACAAAAAATTTCCCCCGGCCTCAGGAGCCCTTGTAACCTTAGTTTCTGGATGACCCTCGTACATGTGAATTGTTTTGCTAAATTCTAAAATCATTTTTGTTTTCTGAAATAATATTTTATGCCAAATGATTATAATTGTTGTCCTATTGAGAATATATATTGCTTCATTCCATTTAACTTTTCAATTCCACGACTTGCCAATAAAGTCTCTGGTAAATGTAAATTTAAAACGCTTTTTGGTATTCAATATACTGTTTACTGGTGTAGATGTAGTTAAATTGAACATTCAGGGATCGAAAACCGTTTCATTTCAGGTTTAACAATTAAGTATTAATTATTTAGACAAAAGCGTCATTTCAAAGTGATATTACAATATATTTTGATTAAATTCGATTGGAAATCTATAAAAACTTCGTTGAATTCGGTTTTATTCACGAAATAATGGCACAATAAAAATAAAACATGAAAATTAATTTTATTTATTTAAAATACTTCGACTTGTATCTGTCTTTTATGTGAATTTGATTAGTATTTTAAACGGTACATTTTATACAACAAAGGGATGATTATACAATAAGGGATGATTATTAAAAAACTAACCATTTCTTTACAACTATACATTTTATCTTTATTTATTCGTTTACTTATTTATTTTTTCAAAACAGGCTTAGCTCTTTAGGAACCTATGTTTCTTAAAGGAGAGATGATGAGGATGGTTGATAAATAAAAACTTGTCGAAATCGGAATATGCAAAGAGGAATTTTACTGACAAACGTCGGTATTTATTATGTTTTTTGAACGTGTGCGGGATATATCGCTGTCTCGTCTTTGCGCTTACAATATGTTTATTGTCGCGCGTAGGTATCCTTTTGTTTTGAGAGACAGCGCAAAAGATGTGTTGCCCTCTCCTTTCCTCATGGAATGCGGTCTTCACTGGTAGTGAGTTGAATGACCGATCGCGTGGACTTTGGAATTGTTTGTCTCGCATTGTTAAGGTGTGCAAAGGTCGTCTCGTGGGTTCAGTGACCGCGCATACGGTCGCCACAGCTCCATTAGATTGAAAAATACAAGAATGATTATACGCATACATATATAGATACAAACATACACACACATACACACATATATTCAAAGTTACTTAAATACGTTGATGAGTGCTTTCTAAAGCGTTCAACCTAAGAAGAAAATTTATTTTTGCTTTTGATAATGTGATATGAAATATGTCAATACCCAAAGCAGTCCCGTTCAAAAGAGTTAAGGCCCTTCCAACAGGCATAGCGGCTGGAAGACCCGTTCTTGCGTATGTTATTGAGAACAGTTGTTGCCGGCGCAGTCTAGTGTAATCGTTAGGAACATTTAACGCTATTCTTTGTAGTAATGCTGGACATCTCACAACTCCTCGAACGAGTTTTACAATCTTTCTCAATAGTGAGATGATCTAGACATTTTTTAATATTTTACATACGTTACAGAAATTATAACGGTTGGAATGAATGATGAAAATTTATGACAGAATACGGAATGCAGTGATGAGGAATAAATGCTAAGTTAAGACTGATATATTAACCTTTCCTTCCCTGTGTTGAGTATCTTCTACACGTTGCTTCTAATAACCATCAATATCTCTATAAATATTATAAATACAAGGTTAATATTTTAGGTATTCCTCCATAATATATTTACGCATTGATTTAAAAAATAATATTAATAATAATCAGAATTTATCGACTACATCGAGGTGTTTTGTAAAGATCGAAAACAAATTCGCATTTAAACGCGGCGCTGCCTCGTCTTGACGATAGGTGAATAGTATGCGGGAAGCGCGACACTATATTCGCATCTCACTCTTGCATACAAGACTGAATTGCGAGAACCTGAATTGCCTCAACGCCGCAAGCATATGCGTAAGCGCCGGGGTATGCGACTGACATTCCGCGCCGCTAGTAGCTTCTAAGCTTGCAAAAAGGTTGGACGTACGCCCGTTCCGTGAGCGGTGCCAGATGGTTTTTTAATGTTTTCAGCAAATAAATTTTTAACTTCAATTATAATGAATTAAGGGGATTATCTATGAATGTTCTTATTTTTCCGATTTAAAATCGCAAATTTTTTATTGCGTACTCACTACCCAACACCGTAACACGCGTATTATTTTTATCACCGTAAGGGAAGGGTTAAGTAAGATCAAAAATATTACTCGGAGATGGTTTGAATATCTAGAACGAATGAATGAAGAAAGACCTACAAATCATTTACGAGTATACTGTGTTTATTGTGAGTGAAAGGTGTGTTAGAGAACGACCAAGGAAAGTATGATTCGATTCAGTAAATATAATCAATAATAAAAAAAATACAATTTATATAGCGCCGTTTAGAGAGCAGATCTCTTTAAGGGAACTCTTACTAGGGAATTGAACCTATTATTATTGACAGATTAAAAATATAACAACAAAGTTGATATTTATATATATCAGACGTGGGCAAATGTGGCTCTTCGTTGGGTTAAGTGCGGCTCCCAATGTCTCTTATAAAAATCTAGATACTTTCTTTCCCCATTATACTTAAATTTTCGCAATTTTCCTTTCTAAATATTGTAAGTGCAACAAGATTCGTATGTATGAATGAATTTGTCAAAGACGCAAGTATTCTTGTATACGTGTGTGCTGTGATTTCAATGTGTAGGGTGCGCGCACATCTCCTGCTTCTTTATGTGCGCAAACCACGCAAACCGTATTCTGCGCTATTTTTATATTTTCTTATGTGTGTATTTTTTATACTTTATATAGCAATTAAGATTTGTGTAGAATATGTTGTGTAATAAATTTGAATTAGTGTATTTAATACTATGTGAGAACGTGACTATGGTGTGGCTCTTTATATACAATATATGAAAATCCAGAATGTGGCTCTCGTTGATCTCACGTATGCCCACCCCTGATATTTATAGTTAAGACATTAACACTGTGGAGGTTTAAAGACATTGTATGTTAATTGGTTTAGTCGAACGATTTTTATAGTGGGGTAAAGAGTGTTGTACTAAATAATTTACAAATAAAAAGTTGAGCGTAAAGATGGGTAGAGGAGAACTGTATTTATAAGATTAGAAATTTCCCCGTATCTATATATTAAAAAAAAGGAATTTGGTAAGAAAACCGCAGAAAAATTACCAAGGAAATATGAACTGCGAAAAGACTTCTGATGTGTAACAGTAACACATAAGGTAAAATGTAGTGTAAGTGTGTAGTGTTCATATACGTACCATATATGTTCATTAATTTGATAATATTTCCCGAAAAAGGTTGTCTTCAAGTGCTTCCTTAAGCTGTGCACACCATCCATATATCTTATACTTTATGGTAGACAAATATCGATCGAATTGAAATATTTTTCAAGAAAACGAACAAAAATTAACGTTTACAAAAAATAAAGCAAGCAATATTAATATGACTGAAGTGAATGATATTTTAAAAGAAATTTATGAGAAAAACAGAGAAATCATCGTAGTTGTATGAAAAAGAGTATGGATGTATAAGAAGCGAAATATGTGTGTCAAGATCTAGATCATGGACCACATCGTTGACAGCTGCCAATTGTGTGCATTTCTTGATGGCGTGTAGGAGCTACTCAACACCAGTCGCTGGTTGTAGAGGCACACTATTTGTTTATTTATTTTAACAATTTTATTGCAAATACAATCTGGCGCGCTTATTGCCAGGCGGTCATCTCTTCCAACCAACCAAAAAAAAAGTAAATGAAGCAAGTTGCATGGTTGCATAAATCATTCAAGTGACTATCCATCCCCATGAAATCCATAAACATATACGTGAGCATATGCCTCTACGAACCCCACATAGACGAACAATCACCCTAACATTATTTTTCATATAAAGTGAGATGTCATCAATCAAAAGAAAAGGAAGGGATGGTGGAGAGGAAAGGAAAAGAAAAATCGGGAATGAAACAGGGTGTTTTACGGACTAGAAATTGATAGTTTCTTAATAAATTAAGTTCTTCTGGATTAAGCATTCACACCTCGTATGAATGCTTAATCCAGAAGAATAATCCACAGGCGATGTTAACCGTCGTATAATACGAGTATATCAATATATTTATATAAACAAGAAATGAAATTAAAGCTTTAAAAAATATGAAATATATCTTATCGTTGCTAGACCTCGTAGTCGAGAATATCCTCGTTGTTACGTCAATTCATTTGGAAAGTAAAGCTGTGGGGTGAAGATTTTTCTTTCTTTCTTTTTTCTTTTCTTTTTTTTTTTCTTCTTCTTTTTACGTGAAGGAGCCGTTGCACAACAGAAAACTTACCCGCCACACCGTTGTATTGGATCCGATGGCACACCAAATTGAGACGATCGAAGTACACAGGCATGTTTATTTAATTTTATTTTAAATTTATAAATATGACTGAAGTTATTGGTATTCTTATACCTCCAAATAGTAGGCGGAATAAATACCTGAGACATTTAAGAGTAGTACAGAGCGGGGTTTAATCCGGCGACTTTCCGTAAGAAAGTCTAGTGTGTTACAGCGCAGCCATGCACCTATATACGCTTTTTTTTCTTCTTTCTTCTTTTAGACCTATTATGTGTCCTGCATAATCGTTTTCCTCTTGTGACGTCGACTGCCAACTGTCTTTCCATCTTTTGAGAGGTCGTCCTGGAGGTCTGCTTGCTTGGGGGATACTGTCCCTGGCCATTCTTACGGCTCTTGGTTTCGCCATTCTGGATACATGTTCATTCCAGAACCTTCTTCTCTATCGTCCCAATCTGACAATATATTCGATTTCGCACATCCTTCGGATTTCTGTGTTTTGTACTCTATCACGAAGGGTTTTGTCAGCGATACTCCTGAGTACTTTCATTTCGCTGGTTCGAAGGAGATTTTTGGTTCTGAGAGTGTCGACTCTGGACTCTATGCTATACCTCATTATGGCGCTGACACAGGTCTTGTATATCCTCACCTTGCTTTGGATGTTTTTATATACTTGTTTTTCCAGATAGTGTTTTTTAAACATCCGGAAATAGCTGTGGCTTTTTGTAATTGCTTTTTTCTTCTTTTTGGAAAAATACATATGACCAAAGTCAAGGTATCCTTATATTAAGGTATCCCTCGAATACTACCTGTGTCGTTCTAAGGGTGTAGCACAGTGTGGGATTCAAACCGACGACCTTGCGCACGAAAGTCTTCTACGTTACCTTCTGGCTATGCGCATCACGAAATATAACACAATGCCTAACGGGCATAAGTGGTTACAATAATTCAGAAGATACGAAACCAGTTATACGAGTATAACCAAACTTGATTAATGTTACAGTTTGGAAACCGAATTTTGTCAATTAATAAAACATACCACACGATAGCATTGAATAAATATGTCATGTTTAATTTGTAAATAGTAAACTAACTGTTATGCTCTCGAGTTATCGGGAACTCTGGTAATTTGTATATAGTTCGGCGGTTTGTTGACGTTGTGTGCTTTGAGGTTCTAAACATATATAGTAGCTTTGACATGGTTTGTTTAAGTAACTGTATGTAGGGAAGGTTGAACTTTCTTTCCTTAGATTAGATTAAGACCGAATAAGACATTTCTATTAAGATATGGTTTAAACAGAAACATTCCAAACTATGATCAACGTATGAAAACACTTTATTTATAAAATAAATAATTTCTAGCGTTTCATGCATACCCATTTTTTCCGTGTATTTATTTCTATTGATTAAATTTCGTCTTCTTCTATACATTGACACTAAAAACATTTCATAGCACACGTATCTTCATAAAATTTATTCTACTTTTATCATTTTTTGTTAAACACAAGTTTCATTTCTAAACGTCAAGGTGGGCACCAATACACTATTATGTATTTTCATTTATTTTAAATTTACTTTGCAATCCATAATGTTGTTTACCTCCATAATGTTGCCTTACCTATAAATAATAGTTTTTTGTAATTTGTTTTTATCAAACACTGTTTATTCCACTTTTTGTAACGGAATAACCCTACCGGTTTCGAGGTTTTCGCCTCATCATGAGGGGAACACAAAAAAGTGCAATAAACAGTGTTTGATAAAACAAAATACAATGTCTTTAAACCTCCACAGTGTTAATGCCTTAACTATAAATAATATATGACATATTTTTATTTATGCCACTTTAGATAAAGTGCGGTCGTTATATGTCTTACAAAATAATGCATAATTATAAGTCTGCAAATCGATCTGATTTTTTAATTGAAGCAAGTAACATAAATAAAATATGTTTGTGCATGACGGGGTGTATGAGTGTGGAGGAAGCCAAATCAGTGTGTTTGTGAAACGTGGGCGTATAAAAAGACTGATGCGTGCAAATAGAAAAAAACACGGAGTGTCAATGTATGACAGAATACGGAATGAAGTGATTAGGGATGAAGGTGAACTTAAGGCTGATGCGTTGAGTAAGATGAAAAAGATCACTGTGAGAAAGTTTGAGCATGTAGAATGAATAAATGGAGGAAGACTAAGAACGATCGAATATATAGTACAAATGTGAATGGAGGGCGTAGTATAGTATATGAAAGGAAATACAAAAATTTAAGAGAAATCGAAGAAGTTGTATAAGAATATGTGTGTGTGTGTGTGTGTATGTAGAGGAAGCGATATATAACAAACGCTTATAGATAGAATTAATGAAGCCGGTGTGAGGCTGGGGCTGAACATTAACGTGAGTAAAACTAAGTTCATGGTGTTTGGCCGGCAGGATCACGCAGGAGCACGTCTTACATTGAACGGTGCTGATATAGAGAGAGTGAAAAAATTTAAATACTTCGGAAGTATCCTAGTGGAAGACCTCGACCCAGAAACCGAAATCAAGTGCAGAATTGAAACATCTCGTGCAGCTTTTAATAAAATGAGAAGCGTATTCTGCGATGATAACCTAAACTTGAAACTTCGACAACGGTTAGTCAAATGCTACGTTTGGTCAGTGTTATTATATGGAGTGGAATCATGGATCCTCAAAGTTGGAAGTATGAACCGACTGGATCATTCGAAATGTGGATACACCGGGAATGCTACGGATACTCTGGACGGATATGGTCAGCAACATAAGGATTCTTCAAAGAGCCAAAGTTGATAGAGAGTTGCTGACTAATATTAAAATCCGAAAGGTGTCTTATTTGGATCATGTACTTAGAGGAGAAAAGTAGAAATTACTGCACTTGATTATCCAAGACACAATAAAGGGTCCAAGAGGTGTTGGCAGGAGGCAAATCTCCTGGCTCCGTAATGTATGTGATTGGACTGGTAGAAGGAGCGTTGGGGATCTTTTTCAGGCTGCCGGGGACAAATATGCTTACTCTCAGGGGATGGTCAACGTTAAGTAGACCTGACATGACACTGAGAAGAATAAGAATGCGTTGTGATCAGAAATGTTTCTCTGTCCTCTCTGCGTACTCTGATGTAGAAACGGTGTCATGGTATGTGTGTATATATCTATATAGTTGAAAAAATATATTTGAAGAGACACCTGCCCATAGCTGGGTCTCTGCATTCATTTAATCTTTCTAACGTTATATTAGATACATTCTAAAAAAAATCTACATCAGAAGTATAACGTGTTAAAGTCAGTAGTATAACGTGTTTAAGTCAGTAGTATAACGTGTTTAAGTCAGTAGTATTACGTGTTTAAGTCAGTAGTATTACGTGTTTAAGTCAGTAGTATTACATGTTTTATTTCTGATTTTTATTTCTTTTCCACCATTCTTTCTTTCTCCTTTGACATTTCGCATTTATTTTAACAAGTATATGTCCATACATTTCAGAAATATGAATAATCTTTTGAATATTTTTTGTGACCATTTAACTTCCTTTATTTACTTTGGTTGGAAGATATTGCCACCTGGCAATAATCCCACTTCATTGTATTAAAAACTGTCTATAAATAGTAAATAAAAGAAAAAAAAAAGAATAATAATAATAGGACAATTTATGTAGCGTCCTTCAGAGAGCAGACTCTTCACAAAGGCGTTTGAATTCAGAGTTCAAACGCAATGTTATTGACAGATAAAAAATATTATAACAAAAAGGAGAAGAAAGTTGAGTGCAATAATAAGAGGGTAGAAGCTGCGGTCATTAGATAAGATACTTCCTCATACACATATGTTCAGAAAGAAAACTTTCGGAGATACAACGAACTACAAAGAAACCTGGTAGATATTTTATCATCTGACAGTTATAAATTTGGCTTTAGGTAAAGTGTTCATATAAAGGGTCTTAAAATTGAGCGGTTTTTAATTGTATTTTTTATAATTCTCGAAAAAAACACACAATTTTCTTGGATTTCAATTGAAGTACAATGTATGACATTTAAACACAAAAAAACAATATCCGCCAAATGTCCACCTCTTGCGGCTCCACAGATGTCCACTCTTTTGTCAAAATTTTCGATGACATTTTGGCATAATTGCGGTACTAACTCGCCAATAACGCGAATAATTTCACCCTTCAGTTCAGGAATTGATTGTGGGTCATTCGTATACGAGTAGACCTGGCTTTTCACGTGACCCCATCCGTCGAAATAGTTTAACGGTGTCAGATCACATGATCTTGGTGGCCAGTTAACATCACCGTTTCCGGAGATTACAATACATAAAATAATTAAACAATTTGAACGCGTTGTTGTATTGTATATGACTCCTTTTTTATAAATGTCATACATTACACTTCTCAAATATCACAAGACCCAGGCAAGTTCTCGACGCCATCTGTGTTTTATTCAAGAATTAAAAAAAAACGATCAATTTGAAAGACCCTTTACATACATACCATTACGACGTTTCCCCTGTCAGGGTAGACAGAGAGGGAAAATCGCTAACTTTCCTATCTCGACACAAATCCTTCGCATCTTTTGCGTACTCTCATCTTCTCATACAATTCTCTGACTTTTTACATTTCCTTCATTTAAAATATCATAAATATAACCACACTTTCTTGATCTACCATATCGAATAGTTTAAATTGACGAATAAGCGATCCCCGCAGTTTTACATCATTTTGAGACGAAAACTTCTAAATATTTTTCAATGCTATTAAGAAATTAATTCATTTGCACATATACATATACCATCATTATACCTCCCTGTTGGAATAGGCAGAGAGAAGAGTGCCAGACATTTCTATTATATCACGCATCTCCTGCCTCTTTATAATAATAAGAGCAATAAGATAAGACCTCACCAAAAGGGTTGATCTCAGATACTTCCTAAAGCTGCACATGCCCCCCATTATATTATACTAAAAGGCAGACATTTCCACTCCTCAGGGTTTGAAGTATCTGGATAAAAAAACACTTGTTATGAATAAACTATGGATAGTAAAAAATAAAATGTTAACACTTGCCACCCTGTGATGGATATCGAGTGACCAGGACTTATATTGTATTTGATTATTCGACGTTTTAATACGTAATAAAATTATTTTTATGGCTTATTACAAAAAATAGCCTGGCAGACTTTGCATAATTTTAATTTAAAACATACATTTTTCACTGGACGCTTAGCGTCCAGCACCGTGGCTGGCGGAATTTTTTAGCACAGTAAGGCAAGTGTTAATGTACGAGCCATTCAGAAATTTTATAAATGGGATACAACAAAAACACATATCGATTTCGCATCTTGTATGAATCGTTAAATAAATATTTTAAAACAATATAACATATTGTATTTTGTTATTGACATTAACGAATACAAACTTAACGTTTCTGTTTATTTTGAAAACAAAATAAATGTATTTATACGTTTATTACAAAATACATTTCATTTTGGTTCTTACACGCGAGAGTTGACAGTTCAGTGAAGTAAGGGTGAGTAAGGGTTGACTGGAGTCCAATTAATTTTCCGAATCAAACTAACACACGTCAAAGTCAATTAGAACACAATGTTTCAAACAATGTCTGAGTTGTTATGGCAAACTTTTATAAACGAAAGTTTAATTGCATTTTCAAATATAAACATTTTGTATTTTTGACAAGTGTTTGAATTTTGAGGGTAATAACCGCTAACCACAATGGGCACTAAAACATTTATTTATTATGTTGTTTATAGTTAAGGCATTAACGTTGTGGAGGTTTAAAGACATTGTAATTTATTTTTAACAAACACTGTTTATTCCACTTTTTTATGACGGTATAACCCTACCGGTTTCAAGGCTTTCACCTCATCGTCTTGCTTGCGCTCCCCTGAAGATGAGATGAAAGCCTTGAAACCGGTAGGGTTATACCGTCATAAAAAAGTGGAATAAACAGTGTTTGTTAAAAATAAATTACAATTTATTTATTAATTATTATTTATTTAACAGTTTTATTGCAAATACAATCTGGCCTGCATAAGCACGCCAGATTGTATTTGCGGGTGTATTTGCCAGGTGGCAATCTCTTGATTGATCTCAGATTGTATTTGCCAGGTGGCAATCTCTTCCAACCATCCAGACAAAAGTAAATGAAGCAAGTTACATGGACGCATAAATCATTCAAATGGCTATCCATCCCCACGAAATCCATAAACATATACGTGAGCACATGCCCACGAAAATCACAAAGACGAAATTACCCGAACATTATTATTTTCATATTAAGAGATATCATCGAACTAAAGGAAATGAAGGGATGGTGATAATGAAACATGTTATTTTACTGACTAGAAATTAAGAGTTTTTTAATCGCTTCTTAAAGCATGCCAAGGACGGAGCGAGTCTTATATTGGTTAAAACATATATACTCCAACCAGATAATAGCATAACCTGCTAAGATGATAGGCTACAATAGTATTTTGGTGCCTACTTTGTGATATATGGGAGTTGAACGCGGACGTGGAAAATGCTTGATAAGAGTCGAATAAATGTTGTAGAAATGCTTGCATTTGAAAATAATACATGCAGTGACAATGTATAGCAGAGTACGCAATGAAGTGATAAGAGATGAACCTGAACTTAAGGCTGACGTGTTAAGAAGTATGATGAAGAAAAGAAAAACTGAGGTAATTTGGGCACATGGAACGAATGACCACGGCAGGCGTGGTTGAATTCAGTAAACGATATTTAGAAAGAAGCAAAAGTAGCAAGTAAGAGAAATCGTTGAGGCTGTATAAGAATGTATATGAATGTTTGAGTAAGTTTGTTTGAGTTTAATCTGTACATAAAATTTTGAGGTGTATGGCCGCGCGGTAACTAGCTGGACTTCTGTGCGGAAGGTCGTCGGTTCGAACCCCGCGCTGTGTTACTCCCCTCGAACGACACAGGCACTTTTTCCGCCTAGTGTCCGAGGGGATTAAGGATACATATAACTTCGGTCATATCTATTCTTTTAAAAAAAAATGTGGAAGTTAAGAAAATGACGTCGACATAGAAAAGTCTGTGCTCTCTACCTATCCCAGTAGGGAAGTGATGTGATGGTTTGTACGCAAGTATTAAATTGAGTTATACTTATATTTTAATTAATCCATTTTTGTATAATTTCTAATTTAATTTTTTTTATGTATTGTAATACGTGATTTTTTTTTATTGTTTGTTATATTTATTTATGACCGTTTAATACTTTCGATATCCTGTGAACAGCAATAAAAACAAGAATTATGAATAAAAAAACGATTCATTTTAATTTGTTATTAGATATATACCATATATGTAGATATCTATGACGGATTGAATGAGTTTAGTGATCTAGTTGGTAAGTTAGCTAAATCAGGGATTGTGGACTCGATTCCCGTTGGTACCCAGATTTTTTTAAAATAAGATTCCAGTTTGGTTTTAATTTCGGACATGTTTTAAAACTTTTCTGCTTGGTTGGAATACGTTGCTATATAACAAGAACCACGCCAGATTGTATTATTTGCAACGAAAGTGTTATAAATTAAACAAAAGCAATACATATTGTAATAAAAATGAAACTATTCAACGAGCGGTCAGAAATTTAAGCAGCCCATCGATTTATTTCTATGGCGTCGTTTAATGACGTGTATTACTTCAAAGTCGAATCTGATTAGTGTACGAGTATATGTCTCTCATACACGTATATTGTATCTTCAAATAAATGTCAGAGATTTAAGCAGTAAATCGATTTATTCCTATGGCGCCATTTACTGACGTGTATTACTTCAAAGTCGAATCTGATTAGTGTACAAGTATATGTCTCCCATACACATATATTGTATCTTCAAATAAATGTCAGATATTTAAGCAGTAAATCAATTTATTCCTATGGCGCCGTTTAATGACGTGTATTACTTCCAAGTTGAATCTGATTAGTGTACGAGTATATGTCTCCCATACACGTATATTGTATCTTCAAATAAATGTCAGAGATTTAAGCAGTAAATCGATTTATTCCTATGGCGCCATTTAATGACGTGTATTACTTCAAAGTCGAATCTGATTAGTATACAAGTATATGTCTCCCATACACATATATTGTATCTTCAAATAAATGTCAGATATTTAAGCAGTAAATCGATTTATTCCTATGGCGTCGTTTAATGACGTGTATTACTTCAAAGTCGAATCTGATTAGTGTACGAGTATATGTCTCCCATACACGTATATTGTATCTTCAAATAAATGTCAGATATTTAAGCAGTAAATCGATTTATTCCTATGGCGCCGTTTAATGACATGTATTACAATACTTCAAAGTCGAATCTGATTAGTGTACAAGTATATGTCTCCCATACACATATATTGTATCTTCAAATAAATGCCAGATATTTAAGCAGTAAATCGATTTATTCCTATGGCGCCGTTTAATGACGTGTATTACTTCAAAGTCGAATCTGATTAGTGCACGAGTATATGTCTCTCATACAAGTATATTGTATCTTCAAATAAATGTCAGATATTTAAGCAGTAAATCGATTTATACCTATGGCGCCGTTTAATGACGTGTATTACAATACTTCAAAGTCGAATCTGATATGTGTACGAGTATATGTCTCCCATACATGTATATTGTATCTTCAAATAAATGTCACCTTTCGAAGTGTCTCGAAGGTTTAAACGCTCTCAGCATCCGATATTCCAGGAGAAGTCATATTGTTTTGAACATTGACTTAACAATTCTAACGAGCTGAGAAATTGAACTGACGTACTTAGTTGCACAACGTTTTCAGTATTTCTGAACCACTTCTGTTGGTAAGACGTCTATCTTCTAGACCATATGTTATAAAAGCGATTCCAGTTACAGTTCAATTTATTTCATACAAAAACGTTCCAGTTTGATTTTCACTTCACCATAATTCATGACTCCAGTATATTGGACAAAGGTCACCCCTATCCTTCTCCATTCATTCCCATCATGGGTTCATTGCTTGCAACTACTTTTTTAATGCTATCCAACTATCTATATAGAACCAAATTAGAATATGCATCTACGGTTTGGGCTCCTCATCAGCTCAAATATAAAAACAATATAGAACAAATACAAAAAAAAATCCTCAGATATCTATGGTACAGTAATGGTATCTATGGTAGATTATCCAAAATATGCTCACCATGTCGAACTTCTCACGGTGTGTAACTACAGAAGCATCGAAACAAGAAGGCAAGAATCCATTGCGATATTCCTACTTGAGGTTTTCTAAGGTTGCTTTAACTGTTCCGCGATTCTAGAAGCACTAAGTTTATATGTACCCAATAAATATAGCCGTGCGAGGAATCACCCTTTGTTCTACATATTCGTACCAACTTACAGAACAAATTTCATGGCTAAACACTCAGTCACGCGTGGTATAGAGATATTGAACCAACTGAATGACACTGTATATATATTTTTGAAGAAAAAAAAATTTACAAAATGCTGCCTAGACTTCAGAGAACACGTTTTCTCTTGACTATTGCATCTTGGTTCTCCTTTTCAAGAATTATGGTATGTTCAAGATAAACACACATTACGGTATGTTCAATATTAGCCTTTACGATTATTTTCCCTTTGATTTTTAAAGGGGCTGTTTTATAAGTGTTGCTCATGACTTTAGTTTTTCTGTAGGTCATCTTAAAATCTACACATATCGATGCTCTATTTAGATCTATGAGCATTTCCTCAAAGTCACTATCGTAAGTGAGATATACGATATCATTTTCAAACCGCTTGTTATTCCAGTATTTAAGTAGAGTGTACATAGATACTATAAGATACTATTATTTTTTACAAGAGAGTGCGAAGCGTCAATACGGGGTTGGGCCGCGGAGTGATCAGGGGGGAACCCCAAGTGATGATAAACTGCGAAACAGATGGATTAGATAAATATATAGCATTGAATACCCCTAGAGCTCACCAGACCTTACGCGCTAAATTACTTTATTTTATAACAAAAATATAAAAAATAATATCAAATGCAAAACCGGAAACAATTAATAAATTGAGAGCAGCCATTGAAAGAGGATGCGTCCAACTACCAAAAAAAAAAACGATTCTTGAAGTTTGCGATTTCACGTTATCAGCAGTGCATGGACGGCCATCTATCGGAGCACTTGCGATAACTGACAAAAATATTAAATATATCTAAAAAATCTTATATTTAATCTTAGATATACCTAAATAAATACTTAACTTATATTAATTTAATGTATCTTCGATTTTTCGAGACACCCTGCATGTTTTGTTAACCCTTTTTTTTCATTTCCACACGCTTACACCACTTTTTTTAAATTTTATTTTATTTACAAATGATAAGAAATATGCACAATTTGCGAAAAAACAACAGGTAATTTAATTTTGACATAAAATTTTAATGGATCTGGGGTTGTTGCCTTTCATTTGTCGTGTCCCTAGTAAATTAGACTTTTGCCTGTATCTCACTGAGGATACTATCTCAGCGTGCTTTTTTCCTCTCTCTCAACACATCACCCTTAAATCTACATTCACCCTTCATCGTAATCCATGGAAGTCATCACAACAATATCGAAGTCAGTCGGACGATAATTTTAAAATACCGTTTAAGTGGAAAAAACAGTGAAAAATAAAAATAATTTTCAATATACGAGTTAAAAATAATTTTCAATATTCAATATACGTAAATTATCACAAGGTTGCTGTCAATGAATCAATATAAAAAAAATCACTCGAAATGACTAGATTTTTTCGCAAATTGTTTCATATTATTTAGAGGCTCCGTTAAAAATTGTATTATCTACGCATTAAAATAATGAAAACCATTTACTTGATGAAATAAAAAAACGACAAAGTAATTTTTCGCCATACGGTCTGTCTCTCGTCATGTCTAGGATACTACCTTGATTAAAAAGTTTTAGGACTTTATTCATAAAATCAAAAATACAAGTTTATTCATCAAAATTGATATGATCCCCTTCAAAGTACTCCCCATCGACTGCAACGCACTTACGCCAGCGCTTGATCCAATCCTCGAAACACCGCTGGTACTCAATTTTCGGTATGTCCATCAGAGCCGTCTTCGATTTTTTCATGACATCCTCTCGGGTGCCGTAACGCGTTCCGCGAAGCGGTTTTTTAAGTCGGTTGAACAGGAAAAAGTCGTAAGGAGCCAGATCAGGTGAATTCAAAGGCTGCTGGATAGTATTCGTGTTGTTTTTGGTCAAAAACTCATGGAAATCATGTCTTTCGCGATTTCAACGCGGTCCTTTTTTTGCCTGAAATTGAGGTCTTTCGGCACCAGTTTTGCAGCGACACGTTTGAGGCCCAAATCATTAACCAAAATGTCTTGAGCGGACCCATAAGCGATGTTCAAGTCCTCTGTCAGCTCTCTAGTGGTCTATTTGCGGTTTTCGGCCAACATTTCATTGATTTTATCGATGTTTTCATCGGTTTTCGACTGCCACTGCGTTCGTCATGCTCGACTGACTCACGACCACTTTTGAAGCGTTCATGCCACCGAAAAGCACTTCTCCAACATTTCCAAGGTCTGCGGACCGTTAAATCCGTTTTTCACACAAAATTTAATGCAAACTCGTTGATGCACAGTTGATGCCATTTTCAAACTTGTAAAAACTCGAAAACGCGCACAAAGGTACAGCGTAACTTTTACAAATGTCGACCTATGACGCTGAAATTTGAAGGGAAGTGTCAATGATAGATGTGGTAACCTAACAAAAAAAAAGAATTCCAATCGGGTGACTGACTTAAAACTTTTTGATCACGGTAGTAGTGCATCCCCAAGTCAGACTTCCATACAGCAACGTTAACATGACTGGCGCTTTTCGAAATACTCGTAAATCCAGCGGCACGGTTGGCTAATGTGACGGGAAGATTGATTAGGTGTGATAGCACCTGGTCGATGGAGATAAGAAAAAACCGTAGGGAGTAGAAAGCAATATGTAGGATTGATAGAGGAAAAGATTTGAAAAAAATGAGGTTTTTTAACGGTTCGATATACGTGGGAAGGTCAAAAAAATTCCCACCCAAGGATACAAAAAAGGTGGTTGGATGAAATAAACATTTTTTGTTTCAAATATATTCGCTCTGTACTTTTAAATATTATTTGAGAACAATGAATGAATTTCGGTAGTATTTTTTAGATTATGGAAGAGTTAGGTTAGGTTATGAAATGTGGTTGGATGAAATAAACAATTTTTGTTTCAAATATATTCGCTCTGCAGTTTAAAATATTTTTTGAGAACAATGAATGAATTTTGGTAGTATTTTTTAGATTATGGAAGAGTTAGGTTAGGTTATGAAATGTGGTTGGATGAAATAAACAATTTTTGTTTCAAATATATTTGCTCTGTAGTTTAAAGTATTTTTTGAGAACGATCAATGAATTTCGGTAGTATTTTTTAGATTATGGAAGAGTTAGGTTAGGTTATGAAATGTGGTTGGATGAAATAAACATTTTTGGTTTCAAATATATTCGCTCTGCAGTTTAAAATATTTTTTGAGAACGATGAATGAATTTTGGTAGTATTTTTTAGATTATGGAAGAGTTAGGTTAGGTTATGAAATGTGGTTGGATGAAATAAACAATTTTTGTTTCAAATATATTTGCTCTGTAGTTTAAAGTATTTTTTGAGAACGATCAATGAATTTTGGCGATATTTTTTTAGATTATGGAAGAGTTAGGTTAGATAAGGTTACGAAATAAACAATTTTTGTTTCAAATATATTCGTTCAGTAGTTTTAAATAGTTTTTGAGAACGATGAATGAATTTCGGTAGTGTTTTTTAGATTATGGAAGAGTAAGAATAGGTTAGGTTATGAAATGTGGTTGGATTAAATAAACAATTTTTGTTTCAAATATATTCGCTCTGTAGTTTAAAATATTTTTTGAGAACGATTAATGAATTTCGGTATTATTTCTTAGATTATGTAAGAGTTAAGATATATATTTGAACTGCGTATATCGATAGGAAACAAAGTAAATAAAGCAGTTAAACAAATATATTCGAACTGAAAAGTATCCAAATCTATCAAGATGATAGTCCACAGCTGTATTTTAGTATTTACTTTGATCCATAAGACTGAAACGAGGACGTAAGAAGATACTGAAAAGATCCGAATAGATGCTGCAAAAATGCGTGAACTTAGAAGAATATATGGGGTGACAATGTGTGACAGAATGAATTAGATTAGTAGAACAGAGTAGATATTAGTGATGAGTGTCAACTTAAGACTGATGGGTTAAATATGATGAATAAGAACACTCAGATATGGTTTGGGCACGTGAAATGAATAAATGAAGAAATACTAAGTAAACAGATATATAGTGCAAATGTGATAAAAAGGCGCAGTATACAAAGATTATGCAAAGTATGATTGGATCAAGTGATATTTTGAAAGAAGGAAACGTAGAAATCTTAGAGGTTGCATGAGAAGGTCTATGGATGTAGAGGCAGGAGATGCTTGCCATGATAGAAATGTCTGGCACTCTCCTCTCTGCCTATCCCGACAGGGAGGTATAATGATGGTATGTGTATATGTGCGAATGAATTAATTTCTTAAAAGCATTGAAAAATATTTAGAAGTTTTCGTCTCAAAATGGTGTAAAACTGCGGGGATCGTTTATTCGTCAATTTAAACTATTTGATATGGTAGATCGGAAACGTGTGGTTATATTTATGATATTTTAAATGAAGGAAATGTAAAAAGTCAGAGAATTGTATGAGAAGATGAGAGTATGCAAAAGAGGCGAAGGATTTGTGTCGAGATAGGAAAGTCTGCGATTTTCCCTCTCTGTTTACCCTGACAGGAAAACGTCGTAATGGTATGTACGAGTATGTAAAAGGTCTTTCACATTGAGTGGTTTTTTTAATTCTTGGATGAAACACAGATGACGTCGCGAATTTGTCTGGGTCTTGTGACATTTGAGAAATGTAATTAATGTATGACATTTATAAAAATGGAGTCGTATACAATACAACAACGCGTTAAAATTGTGAATTATTTTATGTATTGAAATCTCCGAAAACGGTGATATTAATTGACCACCAAGATCATGTGATCTGACACCGTTGGACTATTTTCTCTGTGGTTACGTTAAAAACTAGGTCTACTCGTATAAGAATGACCCCCAATCGATTCCTGAGCTGAAGGGGGGAATTATTGGCGTTATCGGTGAGTTAGAACAGCAATTACGCCAAAATTTCGTCTAAAATGTTGACAAAAGAGTAGACATCTGCAAGTGGTGGATATTTATAGTTGGAAGTGGGGGATATTTAGCGGATATTATTTTTTGTGTTTAAATATTATACATTATACTTCAATGACCAATAAAAAGTTATTTGAAATAAAAGCAAATTCTACGTTTTATTCAGGAATAAAAAAAATGTAATAAAAAAAACGGTTAAATTGAAAGACCGTTTATAAACGTAAAATTAATATAAACGTTGATTTGTAAATATTTTATATGAAATAAATATCATAAAATATATTCAAATATTTATGACCTTTTTACTGTGCGTATCACAATTTGGGGAATTAATAGCCATGTGGTAGTCTGCACTTACCAACCAAGATATCAATCTCTACTAACAAATGGCTAAGGCGATTGACTTTCACCCGGAGGGTTCGGGTTTGCTTCCTGATGGTAGCCGAAAATAGTAATCTCACTCAGATAAAATAGTTTGTTATACAACAAAACTCGCACGCGTCGAGTGTTTAATAACTCAAATACAATGTTATCTCCCTGCCACGTTCTTCGATATATTCGAATTACTAAATCGAATATGTTGAAAGGTACAAAACGAAAGAAAAAAAATCAGAAAAATGTCATAAAACTTTTTGACGCTTGTTAGGAGCACAGTTGTTAAAGGTTTATACATATAAAAAAATGAAAAAAAGGAGGGAAAATATGTGTCGTCAAAGGTCAGGAAACGGAACAGAATTGGGAAAGGAAAAAGGGATTGAAATTGGAAGAAATTGCTACGTCATTGAAGCGAGATATATTGTGTTTTAAGTCGTTTTTTTTTTCAGTAAACCGCCGAGGATACGAGTCTTATGGTATTTTTTTGGGATGAACTTTAATACCCCAAAGAAAATTTGGGGATGTAAAAAAAATTTGAAAAAAAATTCGGGTAGATTGGAAGCAAGAAGTGATCTCAAAAATGTTCGAATGTTGTTAAATGTGACACTGAAATACGAAATGAAAAATTGTATTGTATATAAAATTGAATCATTCTAATGATGAAATCATTTTAACGAAGACATTTTTAACAATCACTGTTAATTATCCCCAAGAACAGTGGCATAGCAAATACTTTTAATTATTTGACCATTTATGACAATTTTATTATTTACTTAATCCAATGCGTTCTTAGAAATGGCACCTAAATATAAATAAATAAATATAGGTTTATTGACAGCAACACAGTATGTACAAAATATATTTAAATAACACTTCTAGAACACATTAATTGCAGATAATACATTAAATACAGAAGCTATCAAAAGGCCTGGGCTCATGTAATAACATTCCCTCGGCCAAGATACACCCCACCAATATAGGGCAAACCCAGCCACGGGGACACCAGATGTTTTTCAGCCCACACCCTTCAGCACCTGACTAGATATTAAAAATAATGGGAAGAGCATGCATCCTTGTTGAACTTTATCAAATATAGTAATCTCGCCCTTAAGGAGAGTTTCTTTTCTAAATAGAGCCTTACAAAATGTACTTTTATTATTTTAACTATCGGGTGGCAACTAGTTATTTATCTTTCAGCCAGCTTTCTTATAAAGGGTCTTTCAAATTGAGCGCTTTTTTTAATAATTTTTTTTTTAATTCTTGAATAAAACACACAATTTGCTTTCATTTAAAAAACTTTTTATTGGTCATTAAGTAATAATGTATGACATTTAAACACAAAAAAATTATACGCCAAATGTCCACCTCTCGTTTAACTCACCAATAACGCGAATAATTTCGTCAGCTCAGGAATTGATTGAAGGATATTGTTATAGACCTAGTTTTTCACGTAACCCCAGATAAAATAGTCCAATGGTGTCAGATCACATGATATTGGTGGTCAATTAACATCACCGTTTCCGGAGATTACAATACATAAAATAATTCAACGATTTGAACGCGTTGTTGTATTGTATACGACTCCATTTTTATACATGTCATTCATTACACTTCTCAAATATCACAAGCTCCAGGCAAGGTCGAGACGCCATCTGGGTTTTATCAAAGAATTTAAAAAAAACGCTCAATTTAAAATACCCTTTATTAGTAAAGGTTTACTGATCATCTTTGATCTTTCGTATTAAGGCATTGTCATCAGTCGTTACTAAGAGGCTATTTAATAAGACTGTACTTGCCTACTCTTATTTATTGCCACACAACATGGAGTTAAAAGGAGAGGACAAGATCAATAATCCAGGCTACTGCCTGGATTATTGATCTTGTCTCTACTGAGATGATACTTCTGAGAAAATTATTGGAGAAGCCACTCAAAGATGAAATAAGGTATACGATAATCCGTGGAACTCCGAACTTGAAACTCTTTCAACCAAAAAATAACAAGAGGGATTCAGATGTAATAGTTGGAGCATATCATACGAACTCCAAAAAAAATTTTTTATAAGAATATTTAAAGTTAGTCAATGCGTCAGTTAAACAAAACTAAAAAACGGACAGTATCAAAAAATTGGTAAGATGGTAGTAGATAATAGTATTTTTGTACCAATTTTGGTGAGATGGTAGTAGATAATAGTATTTTAGTACCAATTTTGGTGAGATGGTAGTAGACAATAGTATTTTAGTACCAATTTTGGTGAGATGGTAGTAGATAAAAGTATATTAGTACCAATTTTGGTGAGATGTTAGTAGATAATAGTATTTTAGTACCAATTTTGGTGAGATGGTAGTAGATAATAGTATTTTAGTACCAATTTTGGTGAGATGGTAGTAGATAATAGTATTTTAGTACCAATTTTGGTGAGATGGTAGTAGATAATAGTATTTTAGTACCAATTTTGGTGAGATGGTAGTAGATAATAGTATTTTAGTACCAATTTTGGTGAGATGGTAGTAGATAATAGTATTTAGTACCAATTTTGATATATAAGGGTGAATTGTGGACATGAAAAATAAATAATAAATAAATATAGGTTTATTGACAGAAATATAGTATGTACATAATATATTTAAATGCACTTCAAAAACACATAAATTGCAGAGAATACATTAAAGACAGAAACTATCAAAATGTCTGGGCTTATCAAATAACATTCCCTCGGCCAAGATACACCCCAATATAGGGCGAGCCCAGCCACGGGGACACCATATGTTTTTCAGCCCACACCCTTGAACATGTAATAAGAAGAGAAAAAAAACGCAGAAAATAAATAGATGACAAAAAAAATACATTTAAGAGAGAATACATTAAAAGGTCCGGGCTCATTGCACAAACATTCCACCAGCCGAGATACACCCCACCAATGTAGGGCGAGCCCGACCGCAAGGGTATCGGGGGGCTTCTAGCCTAGAACATGTAGAATAAGAAGATGAAAAAAAAACAGAAAATAAATAGATGGCAGAAAAATAAACAAATCCACAAATACCGCCTCAGATTAATTTAAACAAACAATTCAAGTTTCCTTGACAGCAACACAATATGTACATATATCATACGAGTATATAATAAACTCGTCCCGAGTATCGCACATACATATCAAAACAAACTGTAGAAAACACATTTAAGATAGAAGACATTAAAAGGTCCGGGCATATCCCACAAACATTCCCTTGACCGAGATACACCCCACTAATGTAGGGGCGAGTCCGACAGCAAGGACATCGTGGAAAAAAAAGAACTGAAAGAGGTCGAATTAATGCTATATAGAAATGCGTGCACTGATAATAATACATAGGGTGATCATTTATGAAAGAGTATGAAATAAAGGAAGAATGTGAAGATAAATCTTATGTGTTGAGTAAGATGAAGATGAGTGTGCGAAATAGTTTGCGCATGGAGAATGAATGAATGCCGGAAGAATAACCAAACAAATATACAGTGCAAATATAATTGTAAGACGTGGTAGAGACAGAGCAAGCAAAGAATGGTTAGATCAAGTGAAGAGTATTTTAAAAAAAGGAAACAGAGAAATTTAGAGAAATTGTAGGAGTTGTATGAAAATGTGTATGGATGTGAAAGTGGCGAAGGGTGTGCGTGTGTGCGCGCGCCGAGAGACGAAAGCTTGGCGCTCTGTTCTCTCTACCTACCTCGACAGGGAAATAATGTGATGGCGTGTATATAAATGTTCAAGGCTAGATAAGAAAAAGGTTGTGTTTGGACTTGATGCAAGCGATAAAGTTGGCCAGAGATTTCAGCGACTTTGGCGACCGATGTGGTCTAAGATTTCTGTATTTCGATTCCCGTCAGATTTAAGACTTTTTTAAATGTGTTCTTGTCTGGTTTTCGTTTAACGCCTCTTTTAAATCGTTCTGGTTGGTTAGAAGAGATTGCCACATTGCAGTATGCACGCCAGGTTGAAATGAAAAATAAGTGAAGCTTTGAGAAGACGTTGTGGAAACACTTACAGTAAAAAAGAGGTAAATAATCAGGGGAAAAATATGCACAAAAGTGATAATTAATTTAAATTCCCCTTGAAAGTTCTTTATAATAACCTTGTTGCGTTATGATGTTTGCTTGTAGCTAGATATTACCCCATAATTCAGTTCCAGGCTGATTTTCAACGCCTAGTTTGTGTGAAAATCTTTACCATATTCCACAAATAGCAGACGTAAATAACACATAAATCGTAAATATGCTTTCAGCGAAAAATATAAAAATATGCAAAGGGGAAGAAAAACCCCTAATTACTAAATGTACATATTTTCGTATTTTATATACGTAATATATTGGGACAGCTATACCCAACAAAGGCTGCTTCAGATTAAACCTAACGATCGTTTTGGATATCGAACTGAGTGTAGCGATAGGAAATAAAATTAATAGGGCACTAAAACATGTAAACTCGAATCGGATAGTATAGAAATCTGCTGAGATCATAAGATTTTTATATTTTGACATCTTCTTTGTGTCTGAAATCTAGAGTGTCCCTATTATTTTATTACAAGTATGTTTTATTGTTATTACAAATATGTGTTATTGTTATACGAAAACAAAAACAGCTCGGGTACCGCACAAACCACCTTTGCGGGCTGCGGATTGACCATGCCTGCAATAAATCAATACACGCAATAAATCAATTCAACAAGTTAATTGATAACCATGCCCAGCTAACACAGATTGTTAATCAATACCAATCAATCAATATTAAGACATTAAATAAAATACATTTTAAACAATAAATAAAATACAGGATGTTTAAAAATTATTAAAAAACAAACATTATCAAAAAAAATATTAATATGAATAGGTAAAATTTTGAATAATTTACTATTATTTAGTTCAATTCGATCCCACCACTACCCATGCAGTTATTGGGGACAAAATAGGTTCCAGAGGGTCAAACAGGGTATATGTTTTGGGGATGTATTTTAGGACGCATTTGGCCATTTCATATTTTATCATACATCCCTTAACTAACCCTTGAATATGAGGAACCGTTAAAATGTTCACGTGTTATCACTTCCTTATAACGTCTTTTACTGTCCCGCAGCTTCTTTATGTTTCGTCGAATATACCGGGACTCGAAAAAAATATTACTAACAAATTAAAATTATTAAAAAAAAAAAGCTTTGAGTAAGGATAGGAAAGTGGAACTTTCAAACATCTGCATATATTTAGAAAAAAAGTATTTGGTAGGAATAATGCTGAACACTTTCCAGGGAAAAATAAACTAAAAATAAACTTTTGTAGATCTTCCCACATGTGATAGCAACACATTCGACTTTAGGTGGAGTACAGTGTTTATGTACTCGTATAGTGTTCATATAAAGTCAATTTTTTTATAAGACTTCGCAAAAAGGGTTATCTTTTAGTGTTTACTAAAGCTGCACACATCAACATATCTCTTGATACCTTGAAGTTGACAAAGATCGATCTAATTGGAATAGTACTTAAGAAAAATAATATTAACTTTACCTTCCTGTGTTAAAAAATTCATCGCGTTCCGGTGCTGGATATTCAATACACATGTAAAAATGAGCGATTTAAAATCGGAAAAATAAGAATATTCATAGCCAATCGCTTAAATTAATTAAATTTGAAGTCAAAAGTGATAATAAATGAAATTTAATTGCTGAAAGAATGAAAAAAAAACATCTGACGTTCACAAAACGGGCGAAGCGACCACTTCAAATGGATGCCCGAAAGCTACTGAAGCGAGCGAACTGAGATTCTATTTCTTGCGTTCTCATATACCGAAGTAGAATGAGAGTGAATAGCGTCGCTTCCTCACCCATAACGGTTTTTTAAAAATGAATATACCTACGTCACACGTTTGATTGTATAAGTGAATTTATTCCCGATTTTCACAAAATATCTCTGATGAGGCCGATAAGCGCTAATTATTATTAATATTATTTTTCATTCAATGCGTAAATGTATTACGGAGGAATACCTTAAATCTGAACCCAGTATTTATTATATTTATAGAGATATTAAAGTTTTTAGAAGCAATGTGTACTAGTTACACATCACCGGACAGGAAAGGTTAACCGAACATAAAGATTCTATGATAAATTTATTAAATATTACGCAATAATAAAATGACTGTTACAATAGCCAAATAAACATTTAAGTGACGGAAAGTACACTGTTTTCGAATAAAACCAAGCAAGGAATAGGCTATAAAAATTAAGAAATATTTTGTATAGCTTGAGGAATACCCTAATAGTTAAAACTTATTAAATTATTTGATATTTATTTTGTTACATAGAATACCATATCATCCAAGAATTACTTGACCCTTAAATGTTAAAAAAATCTATTAAATAAATTTTGTTTCGTTTCATAAAAGCATTGTCAAACAGTTAGACAACGCTTTTGCAAAGCGAAACAGTTCTGTTACTTTAATTTAAGTCACTGTGTAGAATTTTTCAACACTTAAGTGCCAAATCATTCTGTTAGTCAAAACTTGTTTAAGTTTTTCAGGAGAAAAGGCGCGACCGTAACAAATACCAAAACTCGAAATAACATCTATCAGCTGACACCGTTTTTTTTATTTACTTCCTTTGTCGTGTTATTGAAGGCATTTATCATGGAGTCCAGGTAAACGAACCTTTTTATGCAAATAAACTTTTGAAGAAATGATGACATAATAACTTGGTTATTCAAGAAGAGGAAGATGATGAAACAACTGTCATCCCATTAAAGGGTGACTTCCTCCACTCCACACCGGCGCGCGGCGCCGCGGAGTCGGCTATGGCGTTGAATAAATTATGTCACTAACGGGTGGCGCTAATCACCGGGGTTCAATGAAGATTCTGGAGCAGATTCCAACATCACGTCATTATTATATGACTCGAGATGAATTTCTCAATCTATGCATTGTTTATGATAATTGATTTCATTGCATCGATTCCAAGAATTAAACTGAATACCGTGAATAATTGAAATGCATTCTGTCAATTCATGAATTCATATTTATCTAATTAACACTTTTGATGGTTTGTGCTTGAAGTACCGGTCCGATTTAAGGACACCTTACTTCTTCATCGAATATTGTGAAACAGACGTGGGTTATTTTGTTTGAATATATTAGGGTGGTGGAGAAAACAATGGTATTAGAGAGGAAAGGATAGAATTTTATACATATATTAATGTTATACCATATAATACATACATATATGTTACATATTAATGTACTAAATTTTTATGTCACACGCGTTTATATGTTATAAAGAGTCTTTCAAATTGAGCGGGTTTTTTTATTCAAATTTTTTAATTCTTGAATAAAACACAAAATTTGCTTTGATTTCGATAACTTTTTATTGGTCATTGAAGTATAATGTATGACATTTAAACATGAAAAACAATATTCGCCAAATGTCCACCTCTTGCAGCTCCACAGATGTCTGCTCTTTTGTCCAAATTTTCGATGACATTTTGACACAATTGCGGTTCTAACTCACCAATAAAGCGAATAATTTCGTCCTTCAGCTCAGGAATTGATCGGGGGTCATTCTTATAGACCTGGCTTTTTAAGTAACCCCAGAGAAAATAGTCCAACGGTGTCAGATTACATGATCTTGGTGGCCAATTAATATAACTGTTTCCGGAGATTACAATACATGAAATAATTAAACAATTTGAACGCATTGTTGTATTGCATACAACTCCATTTTTATAAATGTCATACATTACACTTATCAAATGCCACAAGTTCGCGACGCCATCTGTGTTTTATCCAAGAATGAAAAAAAACCGCTCAATTTGAAAGACGCTTTAGTTTATAGAAAAATAGTTGTTAATGAATTTGTCAATGTTTCAAAAAGATAAAAAATATTGCACCTTACTTTACACGTTAAATCTATCCGTTTAAGCTGGTTTTTTTTTGGAGAATTTGAAAACATCGGCATGTTGTACTCTCTCTCTTTTTTGAAAGGTAAGTGAATTTATACTCCCAAATACTTGACGGCAAATGGTTGATTCATTCGAGGGGACAAGTACAGCGCAGGGTTCGAATCAAATACTTTCCGCATGGAAGTCCAACGCGTTACCGTGTGATCATGCACTTTGCCATGATATAGGTACTAAGATAGCTTGCTAATCTAGCCTGGGTCATTTGAAGGATTTGCCATATGATCTTAGAATAAAACGAAATCCTGAATTAATCACAGTTTTCTTTAAGTTTAGAACATACATATTGAGAACCCTTGAGCTAAGTCAAGAAGCGGTAATTGCATCACGGGCCCAGGCAATAACACGCCAGGTTTATTAATTCTGAGTGTTTCTGGGGAATAGTGAAGCCACAGTGTGACAGATAGGTAGACTGCTTTAGAGCAAATTAATTACTCGATCAATAATGAATAAATACATCTGTCATTTATTAGTATGAAAATAGGGATAAAACTTAGAAATATTGATGTTGATTGTAATTTGGTATTACAATCAACATCAATATTAAATGATATTTTTTGATCGTCGAATAATGTTTCTTAATCTTATTCTTCATATTGCTAACTAGAATAATACATGTACACATTGTATACCATCACGCCTTTTCTCCGTCGAGGTAGGCAAAGAGGACAAAGCGCCAGATTTTTACGACCCGAATTTCATCCATCTCTTCTACATCTATTGTATATAATTTCTCACACATCTCCTCATTTTTTTTCAGACTTTTTACGTTTGCTTTTTTCCAAATAATATATTTTTTTTCTTGAATCTTTGAAAATACTATAGTTTCACTATGTGGTGCCATGTTTTATGTAAAAGGAAAATAAGTAAATAAATAACTTATTTTATATTTTTGTGTTCATCACAGGTTTATTTTTGTGTTTACAACCGGTATCGAAGACCACCGTCTACATCGTCAGGTGAAGATAAACTAAATTGCCAAAAATATACTTCCTGTACAAGTGTAAATAATATAAGAGGAATGAGGTAGGGGGAGAGAAGTGGGGAGAGATGTGATACAATGGTAAATGGGGCGAGGAAAAATGAAAGTGAATCTTTAGGGCAGGTCAGGTCTGGATATTAGTTTATCTTCACCTGACGATGAAGACAGTGGTCTTCGAAACCGGTTGTAAACCCAAACATAAACCTGTGATGAACACAAAAATATAAAATATGTTTTTTATTTACTTATTTTTACTTTTACATAAAATATTTATTTCATTCATCCATGCTTAACCACCACCTCACTTTCCCCTCAAATTTGTACTTTAAATTGTTTTTTCTTCGTTCATTCGACATACATGACCAAGCCATATCACAGCGCTCTTTTTCAATTATTTCATGCCGTGGAATGCCACAGCATTTAATTTGCTCTATTCAGTCATTTCCACATCCACGTTTCACTCCTATGCATAAAATGTTGTTTTATTTCTCAGGTACGAGTATATATGTTTAAGTGTCCCGTTGAATTTGTTTCTTATCGCTACCTACCTGTCGTTCGATATCATTCGTAAATCTTCCATCATCTGACAAAATACAACCTAAATGGAAGAAGTAAATGAAATAAGACCAATAAAACAAATATATATATAGTAGAAATGCTAGTGAAAGTTGTAGTAGAGAAAGACCAAGGATATGTTGAAAGAAGGAAATTTAATAAGAAAGAGAATTCGTAAGAGCTGTATTAGGGAGTGTATGAATGTGGAAGAGAAAATATATGTGTTGAGATAGGAAAGTCTGGCATTTTTTTCACTTTGCCGACCCCAACATATAAACGGCTTGATGGAATATATATGTACGAGGCGTATCCAGAAAGTAAGTGTACTGAGGCTCTCACGACCGGATGGATTTTATTTTTCGACATGTTGGCTACACTTCCGTGTAGCCTGACCCTTCCCCTCCGCAACGAGACCGGTTCGAGGTCAGTACGTTGAGAAATGCCGACGCGACAACACGTTTCGGGAAAAATGTAAATCCAATCTCCCGCCAAGTGCGAAATACGGGGCATCATCCGTTATCTCGTTTGGAAGGGAAAACCTCCGGTTGAGGTTTATAATGAGGTGAAAACTGCATATGGTGATAAAGCTATGAATCGTACGAGTGTGTACAAGTGGTGTCGCGAGTTTAAAAACGGTTGTACGTCTGTGCATGATGATCAGAGGAGCGGAAGACCTTCAATTGTGACTGACGAAATTGACGAAATTGTTTTGGGACTGTCACGGCATAATTTTAATTGAATATATGCCTCAAGGGGAGACCATCAACTCTGCAAGATACTGTGAGACCCTAAAAAAATTGCGGAGGGCGATTCAGAACAAGAGGAGAGGCATGCTGACAAAGGGAGTCTGCCTACTGCACGACAATGCCAGACCACACACGGCCAACGCCACGAAGGAATTGCTCGCCTCGTTTAAATGGGATGTCCTGAACCATCCCGCGCATTCCCCTGACCTAGCACCTTCAGATTACTATCTCTTTACCTCCCTGAAGCTGCAAATGGGTGGAAAAAGGTTTTCAACCGACGAGGAGGTAAAGGAGGAGGTGGAAAAGTGGACGGAGGGGTTGGCGGGAAACTTCTTCGAGGAAGGCATCAAAAAGTTGATACCCCGCTTCACCACCTGCATTGAGAGGAATGGCGACTATGTCGAAAAATAGCTTACATATGTACTACGGTAACCACGTAATTTTTTTGTTTAAATAAAAAAAATTGTAACCTACAAAAATTCAGTACACTCACTTTCTGGACTTACCTAGTATGTTAGACATTTCTGTAGATGAAAGGTTATGACATTTCGACCTTTAAAGAATAACGTCAAAATATATTCGAAAAAAATATCTACAGAACCTTTTTTTTATCAGCAATACATAGATACAACAGTCATTCTTATCGTTCAATGTGACCCCAAGTGAAGTATTTTGACAGACTAAGCATATTACATAAGGGTTGGTATGGCTCCCTGAGGAACACCCGACATGTCTTCTTTATTGTATCTCTAAATATTTTACTATCGTCTTAAGGGCAATTAACACCACTTATTTTCTTACAAAAATATATTTCCAACTGTAAGGAAAACACAAAGGATCTTTTGAGCTAAAGGGCGATTAAGGATATTACACAAAGCAGACGTTCTAAACTTTATTTGAATTTTTTTAATACAGAAAACAAATTTGGAAAATACTGGAAAAGAGCCTGGTAAATACTGTAGAAATGCGTGTACTGAGAAAAAATACATGGAAGACAATATCATCATCATCATCATCATCATCAGCCTGTATCCATCCACTGCAGAATGTAGGCCTCTCCAAGTTGTCTCCACAAAATCCTGTCCTTTGCACATTGCTGCCACATAATACCTGCATGCTTACGTATTTCGTCCACCCAGCGCGCCTTAGGTCTTCTTAAAGGCCTTTTTATACCTATTGGGTACCACTGGATTACTTCATACGTCCAACGATGGTCTGTTGCTCGGGCGATATGTCCAGCCCACTTCCACTTGAGTCTTTTTGAAACCTCTATAACATCTTCAACCTTTGTTTGGGCTCGTATCCACTCATTACGTTTTCGGTCTCTTCTGGTATAACCTAGCATGCACCTCTCCATGCTGCGTTGTGTTGTTTGGAGCTTTTGTAACATTCGTACCGATAAAGTCCAAGTCTCGCATCCATATGTTAGTACTGGCAAGATGCATTGGTTAAATACCTTCCGTTTGAGGCAGATTGGGAGCTTGCTCTTGAAGATGTAGTTTAGTCGTCCAAAGGAACTCCAAGCTAGTTTTGATCTTCTATTTATTTCATTTAAAGTACAGTCTTCAAATGTAATACTTTGTCCTAAGTAGATATATTGTTGGACTTGTTCCAGCTGTGTACCGTCCACCTGGATAGTTGTGGCATCAGCAAAGTGGTTTAACATATATAGGAAGACAATATACTATATGATAATATGAAATGATGTGATTGGAGATGAATGTAAACTTAAATATGAATATGAACACTCTGAGTTGGTTTGGATATGAAAAACGAATAAATGAAGAAATACAAACAAAACAAATACATAGTACAAATGTGAGTGAAAGGCGTGGTTAAGAAAAACAAATAGGGTAGTGCAAAATGAAAATAAATACAATGTGGCAGTTATTTGAAAATGAAAAAAAAACATCAATTTATGGGAAACGAATGTTCCGAAAGAAAAAAATAAGGTGCGAGATTGAGGAATCAGGAATATTAAATTGATTTAACCAATCCTCAAGTATCATTGACATTTTAGAATATTCTATGTTATGAAATGTAAATAATATAAGGGGCTTTTGAAGCCTTCACATAGACACGTGGGTGAATGACTGAAGCGAATGTAGATTGTGTAATGAGGAGTTGATTAACATGATTTTGATGTGCAAGTTGAAATCTGGTTAGATTTACGCATGTGATAATTTGGGTGGATGTTTATGGAAGAGAATGCAAAGTGTCAATGTTTCAGCCATGGCAACACCCGTGGCTTAACATAGTTGGTGAAACGCTTGACTTCCCTCCGGAGGTTTCGATTTCAATTTCTGATAGAACTAGAATTTTTTTTTTCAAAAAGAGTCCCAGTCTGGTCATAAAACTCGCTAAACATGTGCGAATATTGTGCGATAAAAAACATCACCATTTCGAATATGTTAAAGGGTTCAATTCGAATAAATTCATAAGTTTAGTATTCAAGATAAATATTATACATGAAATTTGTGATCTAGGGTGAGTCCACTTCGTTACAGGCAAATACTAGCGAAGTGGTTACCTTTATATTGACTGTTTGTTTTCTTTGCGTTGTTATAGAATTTGTTTACCTTTGTTATTAACGACGAAAGTCGTAAATATTGTATTGCATATAATGAATAAAAAAGCATGGTTAGAAATAAAGCACATTAATTGTATTGTAATTTGTTTTATCAAACACTGTTTATTCCACTTTTTGTAACGGTATAACGGTTGGGTTATACCGTTACAAAAAGTGGAATAAACAGTGTTTTATAAAACAAATTAAAATGTCTTTAAACCTCCACAATATTAATGGTTTAACTATAAATAACATATTAATTGTGCTTTTAAGTGCATTAATGCTGTCGATTTTCAATTCATAAAAGTACGTTTTAACCCTTCCCTTACGGTGATAAAAATAATACGCGTGCTCCGGTGTTGGGTAGTGAGTACGCAATAAAAAATTAGCGATTTTAAATCGGAAAAATAAGAACATTCATAGATAATCCCCTTAATTAATTATAATTGAAGTTAAAAATTACAATAATTGAGATTTATTTGCTGAAAACATTAAAAAACCATCTCGCAACGCTCACGGAACGGGCGTACGTCTAACCTATTTGCAAGCCTAGAAGCTACTAGTGGCGCGGAACGTCAGTCGCATACCCCGGCGCTTACGATTATGCTTGCGACGTTGAGACAATTCAGCTCGTCGCAATTCAGTCTAGTATGCAAGAGTGAGATGCAAATATAGTGTCGCGCTTCCCGCATACTATTCACCTATCGTCAAGACGAGGCACTCGCAGCGTTTAAATGCGAATTTGTTTTCGATCTTTACAAAACACCTCGATGTAGTCGATAAATTCTGATTATTATTAATATTATTTTTTAAATCAATGCGTGAATATATAATGGAGGAATACCTAAAATCTTAACCTTGTATTTATTATATTTATAGAGATATTGATGGTTATTAGAAGCAACGTGTAGAAGATACCCAACACAGGGAAGGAAAGGAAAGGAAAACCAAAATATTTCATTTAAAAAGTCAATATATTTACCTTAATAATAAGTTAAGAATTAAAAATATTATTTTTTAATATGCATTATGTAAACATTTTTTTTATTATTGTATTATAACCACATAGCTAACATAAGCTTCACTCCCAGTTTGGCAAGACTTTTGTTAGACGAAACATATGTCACTGTGTAAATAAATAAATAATATAGAACTGTCAAAGCGTTTATCGTATATTTTTTTAGTTATTGTAATTTATTTTTTTCAAACACTGTTTATTCCACTTTTTTGTAACGGTATAAGGGTTATACCGTTACAAAAAAGTGGAATAAACAGTGTTTGATAAAAATAAATTACAATGTCTTTAAACCTTTACAACGTTAATGCCTTAACTATAAACAACATATTTTTTTTAGTTATATGTGCTTAAGTCTTTTTTTTCGTAAATCTTATATTACATATTATAGTGTCCCAGAGTAACCTGGGACATCATTTGAGAAATGCTGCTTTATAAGGTTTTTATATTGAGGAACGTTTGGAGCAAAAAATACTGTTCATCTAGGGGAAAAAATCACTTAATCGAAATATGATCTTCCTTGTGGCAAAAGAATATATGTTTTTGCGTAGGAATTTTTATTACTTTTACAGTGGATTTGTATAAAAATGAGTATTGCTGATACAAGAAATATTTGAGGTTTTGAGGATTTACAAAGGATTTCTTTGCTTTCTTGATATTTTTACTTAGGTAGTTTTGTGGATGAAATAGAGATGAATAATTCAATTTCGATATTAAACTTAAATTTGTAAAACCAATAACTGCATTATGGGTATCAGTATATTCATTTCCTTCGCTGTAACCTCAATCTCAGAATTCTAGTTTCCTTCGCGATTGCCTGAACCTCAGGATTAATGTTTCCTTTGCTGTCGACTTAACTTCAGGATTAAAGTTTCCTTCGCTGTTAACTCAACCTTAGGATTTAAGTTTTCGCTGTCGACTTTTAACCTCATGGTTTATGTTTCCTTTGCTGTTAACTTAAACTCAGGATTTAAGTTTACTTCGCTGTCAACTTAACCACAGGATTTATGGTTCCTTTTCTGTCGACTTGTTACGTGGTCGCATAAATCATTCAAATGAGTATCCATTTCCACAAAATCCATAAACACATACGTGAGCATATGCCCACCAACCTCACAAAGACGGACCATCATCCTAACATTATTCTTCATATAAAGTGAGATATCATCAATCAAAAGGAAAGGAATGGATGGTAGAGAGGAAAGGAAAAGAAAAAATCAGGAATGAAACACGTTATTTTACTGATTAGAAATTAAGAGTTTTTTCAGTCGCTTCTTAAAGCATGCCAAGGATGAGCATGACAAGAAATATACATCATTTGTGAAAAAACAACAGGTAATTCAATTTGGACCCACACTTTTAATGGATCTGGGTTTGTTGTCTTTCATTTGTCGTGTTCCCAGTAAACAAGACTTTTGCCTGTATCTCACTGAGGACATCGTTGGATTAAGTGTATTATATTTTGAAACAAGAAAAGTCAGAGATATCGTAGGAGCTATATGATAAGATGTATGGATTTGAAAGAGGGAAAAGATCTGTGTCGCGATAGGAGTTTTAAGGTATGGTAAGAAAGGTGACGTATGTAGCTTTTAAGCTGGATACTTATCTGCATCTGGAAAGTAAATATTCTAATATGGAGTTCCACAAACTTATTGCTGAAACCTATGATTAAATTCATTCTATTTATTATGTTACTTTAATCTGAACACTAAATTGTAATAAACGATTGCCAGAAATTAAAACGGAAATGTAAATGAAAAGAAATTAGAATTGGGACAATTCTAGGACAGAAGAAAGAAGAAAAATATGTGAAAAGCTCAGGTCCATGGGTAATCCCCCATAATTAAACGTTTTGCTTGAAATAAACAATGTAATGCGGCTGAAAATAAAAGCTAATTTATCTTCTTTAAAATGGGGACAAAGATACATTTTAAAAAGGGGGAAAAAGATACATTTTAAAGGCAAAAAGAGTGTTTGTGTTTTAAGGGGATGTTTACTCTAGGGATTTAAAAAAATCTGTTTTTATTTCTCTATTATTATTTTTTTAAGTTCAGTATAAAAACATCCGTATTTTTTATTAATTAATTATACAGGAAGTGAGCTCCTAAAAGGAAATCAAAAGCATTAAATGCGTTTTCTTCAAAATCAACATTTTTAAAAACATTGGTCCTAATTTGAAGGAACCTTACACTTTATTTTAATTCCTTATTAAAATTTATTTCTCCTCTTTGTGAAATACGTTTACTCTTCTTGATTTTTTTATTTAACCCTATCATAAATAACTAATCGTATTTATTTATTTATATAAACATTGAAAGAATAACTAGTTAAAAAAAAGATGTAAAATTATTTGAAGATTTAAATAATCTGTGACTAGGAGATATTGGGAACAAGGGTAATAGGGGTTCCAGGAAACTCGCCAGGTCATTAATGGTATATACGAGTATAATGCTTTTTGAGTCGCTGTTTAAAATATACTTATGACTGAGCATTGATGTTAGGAAAAAATAATGCAATATCTTGAACACAAACAAACAAATAAAAAAAAGAGGAATAAAAATGATTAAAACATATTTTACGCGGTCAGAGACAAAAGGGACAATTTCGAAAAAAATATATAATGGAAAACTAGGAAACATATGCTACGTCACTAAAGGGAAATCTAATATTTTGTAATTCGTACACTAGCGATGGTGTTAGTCTAATATTGTCATGTTTCTGAATCTTACAGAATGCATCTATCTGCACAGACTGAAGTGGCGTATATACATACATTCAATCCCACCGTTTACCTACTAGGGTAGGCAGAGACTTTCCTATCTCGACCTACATATTTCGCCTTTTCCACATTCATACAGCTCCTACACTTCTTTAACTTTGTAGGGAATACCCACGTCCCTAAATAAATTGTCAAACATACAGGGTCAACGACCGATGAATCAACCTCTGGACATCTACAATTGTCACATACCAGAAACGTCAAACACTGTGTACACGCAAATATTATTTACGCTGCATTCCACGGTAGAGGGAGAGCGCATCGCTTTGTCTCGCCGTTTCGGCAAATAAATATCCTACCCGCTATACTAGGGCACGCGCAGGAGTGAGACAAAGTATATATCGCGGGCGCATTCACGCACAACTATAAAATACCTACTTGTAGACAAATAAACATTATTATACACTCGACCATTCATGATTATTAACTCTCAATTTTATCCGCATTCCTGAGTTTTGTATTTATTTTAAATACAAAACATATCAAAATCATCACGACGTATCAAGTTAAGTATATCGCTACAACTTCTTATATTATCTTCTTTTTAAACATTATTCACGTGCTCCAACTTTCTTTATCATTCTTCTATCACGCATTTAACTCACATTTACAATGTACATTTGTTTTAAAGTTTTTCTTCAGTCATTCGTTCCTCATGCCCAAACTATAACTCCCCCATCAAAAGCGCCGCGATAACAGCAACCCTTAAAAAGCACAGTGAATAACTTTATTTTTTTTTATCAATAACTTATTAAAGGTTTCGCCTTTACCTTCGTGGAAATTTATATTATTCCACCTGGAGTGAGCCTCAGGATAGGAGGGAGAGATATATGTTGAAATGATAAATGTAATGGGCGGTATAGTAAAATAATTTATTGTTAAATCTAAACCATAAACATCCTTTTATTGTTAAATATAAACTATAAACATCCCTATATTGTTAAATGTAAACTATAAACATCCCTATATTGTTAAATGTAAACTATAAACATCCCTATATTGTTAAATATTTTATTTATTTATTTATTTATTATTACACATGACAAGAAATATACACAATTTAAGAAAAACAACAGATAATTTGATTTGGACATACAATTTTAAGGGATCTGGGTTTGTTGCTTTTCATTTGTCGTATCCCCAGTAAACTAGGCTTTTGCCTGTATATCTCACTGAGGATATTTAGCATGAAGAAAAATAAATCGATACTTCTTTCCGATTTTTGATTACACAAAAACAAAACCCCGTTGCACGCTCTCATCAACCTGACAAACAGTGACACTCAACTACAACTGGAAACATCTTGCGAAATTCAACTCCTCACACATCATCACTCCAGAAAGACCAAAAATATTCATCCCACACTATACCGCACACAATCACAAATCCGTGCAAAGTGGATTAAAAAAAAAAGAAGAATTAAAGCAATATTAATGCTGTGGAGATACGTGCACTACTGAAAATGTGGAATGTCTAAAGATCTGTTATCTTTGCCTACCCCGCAAGCGACACAGCGTTATGGTATGTATGTTTGTTGGTATGTGTCGAAAGTCTGTCGGTTTTCTCTTATTCTTTGTGATGACGATGATCAATTAAATTTATTATGAGTTGTGAGTAACTGCTTGATACATTTTCATTTATATTTACATTTTCTTGAACATGTCTTCTGTGTACATAATGAAGGGTTGATAATATAACAACCCTTAAATTTTTCTCTCATAACTTTCAATGGACTCCTGAAAGAAAAGTGTTTTCATTCAACCACTTAGTTTTTGTTGCCGCGACAAAGACATTTTCGTTTCTAAGCATATGAGGAAATTATTTCTTTGGAATGAATGTTCATAAATAACCACTTAAGTGGAATACTTCTGAATACTACTCAATTTATTATGTTAAAGCTTAGGGTAATATTGTATGCCTATTTACAGGTTTGTAAAGCGACAAAATAGGGATAAAAGGTTAGCATTGGACTGTATTTCAAAAGAGCGGAGATATAAATATGTAGTACTATCTGGAATTTAGGGAAGGTTAAACCCAACCAGTGGTTTAAGATTCTATCCCTTAAAGGGAATAAAAAATATATGTCACAATAAATGTTGCAATTAACCAGAGGTTTTGTCAAAAAGTTCATTGCATTATATTACACGTTTGTAATTTATTTTTATCAAACACTGTTTATTCCACTTTTTTGTGACGGTATAACCTTACCGGTTTCAAGGCTTTCACCTCATCTTCAGGGGAGCACAAACAAGACTTGTTTGTGCTCCCCTGAAGATGAGGTGAAAGCCTTGAAACCGGTAGGGTTATACCGTCACAAAAAAGTGGAATAAACAGTGTTTGATAAAAATAAATTACAATGTCTTTAAACCTCCACAACGTTAATGCCAAACTATAAACAACATATTACACGTTTGTTGTATATGAGTAGAATACAATAAAAATGTAATATACCCATTATTTATAGTTAAGGCGTTAACACTATGTAGATTTAAAGACATTGTAATTTGTTTAGTAAAACACTGTTTATTCCGTAACCGTAACATTGTTTATTCCATATAACGGTATAACCCTACTGGTTTCAAGGTTTTCACCTCATCATTAAAGTCATGGTTGTGCTCCCCCGAGGATGAGGTGAAAAAGTTGAAATCGGTATGGTTATACCGTTATGTTAAATGGAATAAACCGCGTTTTACTAATCAAATTACAAATAGTTTGACCTATTGTAATTAAAAAACCAACCAAAAACGTGTAAAACTAACATTAAGTGAAACCAAATTTAAAAAAATATATTAATATCTCTGGGTATTGATGGGAATAGAATTCGTAAACCCCGAGTTAGGAGATAGGCGTATCATCAACTAGGCCAAGGATGTCGTCTACATTTTCGTTGTATACGGTATTATCAGACAAATTTCCACGTGGCAATCTCTTCCTACTTCATATCCCGGCGGTAGAATGTAAATTTCTAATAATATAACTTACTGCTACACGTCTTTCTACCTCTTTTCCCGAGGCTCTCTTTAGATGGAATGAGGGGCATTCCGTACGTCCTATCCCGGCACTGAGATGTAAATTACTTTGTTATTACATTACTCTCCACTACACGTCTTTCTATCTCCTATTTTGAGCGTTCTTGGAGAGGAATGGGAGGTATTCCGTACATCTTATTCCGGCACTAGGATGTTAATTACTTTGTCATTCCACTAATTACATTACTCTCTACTACACGCCTTCCTACCTCCTATTTTGAGCGTTCTTGGAGTGGAATGGGAGGTATTCCGTACATCTTATTCCGGCAGTAGGATGTTAATTACTTTGTTATTCCACTAATTACATTACTCTCTACTACACGCCTTCCTACCTCCTATTCTGAGCGTTCTTGGAGCGGAATGGGAGGTATTCCGTACATCTTATTCCAGCACTTGGATGTAAATTACTTTGTTATTCCACTTATTACATTACTCCACTACACGTCTTTCTATCTCCTATTCTGAGCGTTCTTGGAGCGGAATGGGAGGTATTCTGGACATCTTACTCCGGCACCAGGATGTTGATTACTTTGTTATTTCACTAATTGCATTCCTTACTGATACAAATCTTTCTACCTCCCGTTCCGAGGCTCTTTTAAAGGGGAATGGTAGGCGTTTTGCCTGTAGAGAACCTCGGGATAGGAAAAAAAAAGAAGTGTATCGGGGATTCGTAATATTAGTGAGTTGACAAATTTATTAACCGTCATATATTCTCATTCAGAGCTCTGTAAAGTTAAAGTCAAAATCTTTCATAAATTACTTAGCTCTTAGCTCACGAGGTAATGTTTTTTAAATGACATAGTGAAAATATATAAGCTTATGGTAACTAAGGTTTTATTTAAAATGATAGTAACCTTCAAATCTGCCAAGAAAAATAATATAAAGATTGCTTGCCCGAATTTTATATATAAGATAAAATATGGCCGTTAGCAATGTACGCCACGTCATCTGCAATAAATCCACTTTGACAGCGAAAGGGTAAATGAGACAGATCATGAATAGAAAAATCTTTGGCAAAATGGATCTTTTGAATAAGTCATGAGACCTTTGGCATTCATCCATTTATCTCTGTGAATCCGCTGCAAGCACTTCATTTGCTTGAGACATTACCACTTTAAGACCCGATCAAAATCATGACAATTTTTCCCAGTATTCGGCTTGTTTTTGAAGAATTATGATTTTTGTGAAGGGTTTACCAAAATTGCTATATCTTCTTCTTCTTCCCATTGTCATGTCAGTTCCCCCCAATTTTGAATATCACCTGAGAGTAGACATCTTTGTCCCCAGCAGCCCGAAAAAGATCTCCAACGCCCCTTATGCTGGTTCAATCATGTATATTGCGGAGTCAGAAGGTTTGCCTCCTACCAACACCTCTTCGGACTTCTATTTTGCCTTGGATCATCAGGCGCAGTTATTTTTATTTTGCTCCTCTAAGTACATGACCCAAATAGGACACCTTTCGGATTTTAATATTAGTCAGCAACTCTCTATCAACTTTGGCTCTTTGAAGAACCCTTGTATTGCTTACCATATCCGTCCAGGGTATCCGTAGCATTCTCCGGTACATCCACATTTCGAATGCTTCGTAAACAAGTATATAAATTATCTACATGTTGAAATTCGATCAAGAATGATAAGTCAAGATGTTTTTTTTCAATTTAAGGCTTTTTGAAAATACAATCAAACAGTTTTTCAATTTAAAGAAAATAAGGGATTCAGGTAAATTATGATAAAATGGTTAATCTTTTTAGATTTTTAAAGTTGAGTTTTTAAAAGTAACAATGACGACCTCCATGCCCCAGCTATAAAACATCTGTCTCCCAATCTAGGGGTAAGCCGTGGGTTTCCATTTTATTAAAAGCGTTTCAATCATGTTTTCACTGGAGGCCTGTTTCTAATATTTGTTGCTGATTGTAAGAGATTAAGTTATTAAAAAAAGTTAAATAAAACTAAGTTCATGGTGTTTGGCCGGCAGGATCACGCAGGAACACGTCTTACATTGAACGGTGCTGATATAGAGAGAGTGGAAACATTTAAATACCTTGGAAGTATCCTAGTGGAAGACCTCGACCCAGAAACCGAAGTCAAGTGCAGAATGGAAACATCTCGTGCGGCTTTTAGTAAAATGAGAAGCGTATTCTGCGATGATAATCTAAACTTGAAACTTCGACAACGGCTAGTCAAATGCAATGTTTGGTCAGTGTTATTACATGGAGTGGAATCGTGGACCCTCAAAGTTGGTAGTATGAACCGACTGGAAGCATTCGAAATGTGGATGCACCGGAGAATGCTACGGATACCCTGGACGGATATGGTCAGCAATACAAGGGTTCTTTAAAGAGCCAAAGTTGATAGAGAGTTGCAGACTAATATTAAAATCCGAAAGGTGTCCTATTTGGGTCATATACTTAGAGGATAAAAGTACAAATTACTGCACATGATCATCCAAGGCAAAATAGAGTGTCGAAGAGGTGTTGACAGGAGGAAATTCTCCTGGCTCCGCAATATACGTGATTGGACAGGTATAAGGAGCGTTCGGGATCTTTTTCGGGCTGCCGGGGACAAAGATGCCTACTCTCAGGTGATATTCAGCATTGGGGGAACGTGACATGACATTGAGAAGAAGAAGTAAGAGATTGTTACATAACTATGTTATATACAACGAAACAAGGTTGTACTGTATACAACGAAAATATAATACGGAATAAAACCACAAGGATAAATTATATTAATCCCACATAAAATAATCATTAAAAATAATTCGAAGTAATAAAAAAATGATTATATGAAATACCTAAATTAGGAGAAATTCTAATCCATTAGTCTGACTACAGAGACACGAAACTACTTAAGCCATTTTTTACCATTTTACCTGCAATTATATCCATTATATTTCTCCATTATTGGTCACAAAAAAATAATTGACACGCAAGCACTAATTCCTAATGTGACTGACTTCTATAATATGGATGAAAGAAACACCCCCTAATTCTTAGGTCAGGGGTTATTGGTCTATGACTTTTAGAAGAAATGTGCCCGATGGACATACCTAAATAATAAAACATTACTTCTAACGCGGATTCATTCCCACGTCGGTGTGGGTCGTCGTTCTCATTGCTGGACCTCGTAGTCAAGAATCCCCTTGGTATTCCAACGTCAATATTTAACTGTTCATCCACGTCGATCATTTGATTTTCTGTGAGAAAAAAGTCCGATCCTAGAAGTGCTTTCCTCCTGCAGGTTTCACATACATGTGGATTCTGCTGAGTCACCTGGCAATGTTGACTCATGTTCACAGCGCATTGACTGTTTCTCACACGTCTAGCCGTTGAAATGACATCAGCCTGAGAACAGATAGTTGTCCACCCTCTACGGTCCTGAGCCATTTGATCCCAGTTTTCAGGCACCCCGCACAAATTCAGCGACTCTCGTAGACTGTCCTTATAGCGCTTACTCTACCCACTAACACTTCGCTTGCCCAGTACTTCCCTGTACAAGACGCGTTTTGGGAGCCTATGATCGCCGAAGCGTATTACATGTCCAGTCCAGCACAATTCCGCCTTTACAACTATATCCTCTGTAGGTTTATAGTTGCAGGACCGAGACATTTGTAACATGATCAATCCAAAGGATACAAAGAATACGACAAAAAACGTTGGTGGAATATTTCAAGGCTTCAAATGTACCGTCTATAGAGAACCCAAGCCTCAGCCCATAGAGAAATGTGGGTAGAATAATGTAGTATAGAAAACGCTGTCATTCATTTTAGCAACATCATGGATTATGAATGAGTTAATTCATCAGTAAAAAGAGTATGTTTAACCGGTCGACCCTGTATTGATTTTTCTCAGCCGGTAACTGATATTTGAAATTTAATTAAACACGATACTTGTCAACGATAGTTTTTGAATTGGGAAATAACTGGTGTTAATAAGGGATCTTGATATAAATTCAATCCAGCAATCTAATTTACTTTTTCCACGCTGGCGAACAATCCACTTGAAAAAATATGTTTAACCCAACTTGTTTCAAGTCATACTCGTTAATTTGGAATACCCCTGAAGATGAATCGCATATGAATTGAAACTAGTTGGGTTCAATATATATTTTCAAGTGGATTAAATAATGTCTCAATTTAAATTGTCTTTGATCCTAAGTCCTTTTGAAAATTATTATATGCAACAAATAAATAATGAATAAAGGATGAACAACATTTAAAAAAATATATTTTATTCCAAAATAAGAAGCTTGGCAACATAAGTAACATTAATGCTGAAGAGATACGTGCACTTATAAAAAAACGTGGATTGTCAATGTATAAATATTGGTGGAATAAAGATATCAAAAATTAATATTTGGATAAAATAGATATTTAAAGTACGATAAAGAAAGGAGCTTTAAAGCGATTTGGACACGTGGAGATGATGAATGGTGAAAAAAATGACTAAGTGAGTATACAAGTCAGAAATACAAGGTGTGCGTAGTTGAAATAGACCGAGGAAAACTGAGATGTAACATTATTAGATAATTTTGTAATTTCGCGTAAATGTAACGACACTTTGCGTGCATGACATACAACTTGTTATATAATATCGCATTTTCGTGTAAATGCAACGACACTTTGCGTACATGAGATATTACTTTTTACACGCATTTTCGTGTAAATCCAACGACAATTTGCGTGCATGAGATATAACTTTTTATATAACATCGCATTTTCGTATAAATCCAACGACAATTTGCGTGCATGAGATATGTTATAACTTGTTATAAAATATCGCATTTTCGTGTAAATACGACACTTTACGTGCATGAGATATAACATTGTTATATAATATCGCATTTTTGTGTAAATGCAACGACACTTTGAGTGCATGAGATAAAACATTGTTATATAATATCACATTTTCGTGTAAATGCAACGACACTTTGAGTGCATGAGATATAAAATTGTTATATAATATCACATTTTCGTGTAAGTGCAACGACAATTTGCGTGCATGAGATATGTTATAACTTGTTATATAATATCGCATTTTCGTGTAAATGCAACGACACTTTACGTGCATGAGATATAACATTGTTATATAATATCGCATTTTCGTGTAAATCCAACAACAATTTGCCTGCATGAGATATGTTATAACTTGTGATAAAATATCGCATTTTCGTGTAAATACGACACTTTACGTGCATGAGATATAACATTGTTATATAATTTCGCATTTTCGTGTAAATGCAACGACACTTTGAGTGCATGAGATATAACATTGTTATATAATATCGCATTTTCGTGTAAATGCAACGACACTTTGAGTTCATGAGATATAACATTGTTATATAATATCACATTTTCGTGTAAATACAACGACACTTTACGTGCATGAGATATAACATTGTTATATATTATCGCATTTTCGTGTAAATCCAACGACAATTTGCCTGCATGAGATATGTTATATCTTGTTATAAAATATCGCATTTTCGTGTAAATACAACGACACTTTACGTGCATGAGATATAACATTGTTATATAATATCGCATTTTCGTGTAAATGCAACGACACTTTGAGTGCATGAGATATAACATTGTTATATAATATCGCATTTTCGTGTAAATGCAACGACACTTTGAGTTCATGAGATATAACATTGTTATATAATATCACATTTTCGTGTAAATACAACGACACTTTGAGTGCATGAGATATAACGTTGTTATATAATATCCCATTTTCGTGTAAATGCAACGACAATTTGCCTGCATGAGATATGTTATAACTTGTTATAAAATATTGCATTTTCGTGTAAATACAACGACACTTTACGTGCATGAGATATAACATTGTTAAATAATATTGCATTTTCGTGTAAATGCAACGACACTTTGAGTGCATGAGATATAACGTTGTTATATAATATCACATTTTCGTGTAAATGCAACGACACTTTGAGTGCATGAGATATAACATTGTTATATAATATCACATTTTCGTGTAAATGCAACGACACTTTGAGTGCATGAGATATAACATTGTTATATAATATCACATTTTCGTGTAAATGCAACGACACTTTGAGTGCATGAGATATAACATTGTTATATAATGTCACATTTTCGTGTAAATGCAACGACACTTTGAGTGCATGAGATATAACATTGTTATATAATATCACATTTTCGTGTAAATGCAACGACACTTTGAGTGCATGAGATATAACATTGTTATATTATATCGCATTTTCGTGTAAATCCTTTTAATGTAGTAGAATAAATTCAGCTTATACCCACTTGTGTCACCAGCAACCAATAATATACGAGTATATGATATTTCAAAATATGGCTGCTCGGTAAAAACAAAACAGACAGATTGTTTTACAAACGTTAAATAAATTATTAAAAAATATATTATGATTTATATACTTCTCGAGGCCGAGCTCGCCCTCTTATTGCTGAGGGAATATTTCAATTGGGAGGATGTTATAAGATGAGCCCAGACCGTTTGATGGTTTCTCTCTCAAATGTGTTTTCTTTTCCATTACCTTATATATCATATTTATTATTTTATGATATGTATGTTCACATTATTTTGCTATCAATAAACATATTGTTTTTTTTTTTAATATTTAAAATATAAATATCATTTTCTCCTGTATTCTTCGAAAGCTCAGTTGTGATGCCATCACATCCTGACGATTTATTGTGAGAGTGTTTTCTTTTTCCCTTCCAAGAACTTTATGGTTTTTATTTTTCTATGACAATTGACGTGACATCGATATTTTAATTTTTATATATGTGTAGAGCTGAGTACAAACGTTTTTCTATTCATTCACTACAACTTTATGCCAGCTGTTTTATTTCCATGTTTACATGCAATGATACGTGTTCTTGGTTATTATTTAATCTTCATATATGCATGTATATAGGTAGAATTGAGTACAACAGTTTTTCTATTCATTCAGTACAACTTTATGTCAGCTGTTTTATTTCCATGTTTACATGCAATGATACGTGTTCTTGGTTATTATTTAATCTTCATATATGCATGTATATAGGTAGAATTGAGTACAACAGTTTTTCTATTCATTCAGTACAACTTTATGTCAGCTGTTTTATTTCCATGTTTACATGCAATGATACGTGTTCTTGGTTATTATTTAATCTTCATATATGCATGTATATAGGTAGAATTGAGTACAACAGTTTTTCTTTTCATTCACTACAACTTTATGTCAGCTGTTTTGTTTTCATGTTTACATTCAATGATACATGTTCTTGGTTACTATTTAATTTTCATATATGCATGTATATAGGTAGAACTGAGTACAACAGTTTTTCTATTCATTTACTACAACTTTATGTCAGCTGTTTTATTTCCATGTTTACATTCAATGATACATGTTCTCGGTTATTATTTAATTTTCATATATGCATGTATAAAGGTAGAACTGAGTACAACAGTTTTTATATTCATTCATTGTTGAATTTTCATACGAGTATATGTATAGAGCTGAGTACAAAAGAGCTGAGTACAAAAGAGCTGAGTACAAAAGTATTCATTCACTACAACTTTATGTCAGCTTTTTTGTTTCCATGTTTACATTCAATGATACATGTTCTTAATTTTTATTGAATTTTCATACATGTATAGAGATGAGCACAAAAGTTTTTCCATTTAATGATCCATGTTCTTGGTTATTGTTGAATTTTCATATATTTATAGAGCTGAGTATAAAAGTTTTTCCATTCATTCACTACAACTTTATGTCAGCTGTTTTGTTTCCATGTTTACATTCAATGATACATGTTCTTTGTTATTATTGAATTTTCATATATGTATAGAGCTGAGTACAACAGTTTTTCCATTCATTCACCACAACTTTATATCAGCTGTTATGTTTCCATGTTTACATTCAATGATCCATGTTCTTGGTTATTATTGAATTTTCATATACGTATAGAGCTGAGTACAAAACTTTTTCCATTCATTCACTACAGTTTTATGTCAGCTGTTTTGTTTCCATGTTTACATTCCATGATTCATGTTCTTGGTTTAAATTTATTTGTCACTAAATTGACCTTTTTAAAGAGATCTTTAGTTTCATAGTGGTTTCCATGAGCTTCAATATCTCTACATATTTCAGTTTTATAATTAATTTCGTCCCTGTGACATAGCTTTGTATTGTACGTTTTTATGAATTCTCATGGATATAATAAAACCTCTTTCCATCAAGGCTTTTCTTCGGCTTATCTCTTCCCAAGTTCCATCTGATATCCAAGATTTACGGTAAGGGCTAGATGTTTTACGACACTGGTGTACTTTATAATACTAGTTTTATTTTTTAAGTAATTTTCAGGTACTTTTAGCAGTTGGGTGGTATATTGTTGTTTTTCATTGATTTGGGTACGAAATTTATTAAAATTAGTATGTTTTTGGATATTGAAGTGATAAGTGATGAATATGAACTTAAAATTGTTACGTGGCCATACGTTCACCAGATTGTATTGTATATAATGGAAATATAATATACCAATTGCTACGTGTCCATACGTTCACCAGATTGTATTGTATATAATGGAAATATAATATACCAATTGCTACGTGGCCATACGTTCACCAGATTGTATTGTATATAATGGAAATATAATATACCAATTGCTACGTGACCATACGTTCACAGGATTTTATTGTATATAATGGAAATATAATATACCAATTGCTACGTGGCCATACGTTCACCAGATTGTATTGTATATAATGGAAATATAATATACCAATTGCTACGTGGCCATACGTTCGCCAGATTGTATTGTATATAATCAAAATATAATATACCAATGTAATACAATTGATGTAAACATAGTAGTTCATTCTTTCTTTCGATGGTCTTACAGCCCATTTCGAGCTTTGGCATTCGTCAATCTTCGCCTCCGATTCCTCCTGTCTTCCGCCACGACCCTCCAATCCTGCGCCGGCAACAGCCGGGTTGCGTCCCTCTCAACTTCGCCCTCCCATCTCACCCTAAATATAGTACATAGTATTTAATCTGTGTTAGGTAGTATGTATGTGCCTACCTACAGCTTTTTGATATTTTTTATGTATAATTGTTAATAATTATTATAGTAATATGATAAATACTCACTTAAAATTATACATACAAACATACCATCACTCCATTTCCCTGTCAGGGTAGGTAGAGAGGACAGAGCACCATACTTTCTTTACTCGGCATATATCCTTTGCTCCTTCCATACTTTTTAATACAACTTCTACGATTTTCTGTCTTTCAGCTTTTCCTACTTTCAGATTATCATTCACTTGATCCAACTGTTCTTTCCTTGGTCTTCCTTTTATACGCTTTCCACTTATTCGTATATCTGGTTTGTTAGCCTTTCTTTATTCATTCGTTCTACATCCCTGAACCAATTCAACGTACTCTTATTCATCTTAACACATCAGCATTAAGTTCACATTCATCCCTTATCACTTTGTGGCGGTCGTCGCATGATATTGTCGCATACATACGGTCAATGACCGATGAAACGACCTTCGGATTCCTCGATAAATTATTGTAAACAGTCCGAAGGTCACATGCCGGCCATTGACGCCGGCCAAGCGACCGCACCACACGCCAGAGAGAGAGAGAACGCACCACGGCTATCTCACCAGTTCCGTATTTAGATGAATACCCACATACGACAATAAACCGTTTCTGCATTCACAGAAGCGAGACGTAAGCATATCGCGAGCGCACTCTCGTGCACATTCCAAAAAGATATAAATACCTACGTTACTATAAAAATAAACACTCTCTCTTTCCGCATTGCGATTTAACGAGTTTATTTATTTATCAACAACCATCATCATCTCTTCCTTAACGACCGATTCCCTAAAACTTCTATCCGTATTGTATCATACATTGTTGCTCCATATATTCTTCTTAATGCACGCATCTCTATAGCGTTTATTCGGCTCACCTCAGTCTCTTTCCCCTCACTTCAAAATTATAATATAATAATGGTCGATAAATCATTCATTTTAATAAACAAATATTATTCAACAACTTAGTTACATTACATTTTTTTGCTGTTTTTTTCTTCATGTAAATAACTTAAGGTTATACAAATATCATTCGGTTAAAATAATTTAATTTTTTAATCTATGCAATTACAGCATCTTAAATATAAACACGCTTGCAGACTGGCAATTCACGCTCTAAATAACAGAAAAGCTTAATGTTTGCTTGTGGATTAAGGAGAATTAACAAGATTTTCACATTTCCAAGATTTATGCCACCCAGTACTGTAGCATTATTTAACTTTATTACGAGCAAAAAGAAAATAACATTTTTAGTTTTGGTTCCCTTTAAAAAATATGTACGTATGTGCTAGAAATAAAGCCATTAATTTCGGGAACACACAGGTATATGTTTTCGTAAAACTACCAGATAACATAAATAAGTAGGAATACCATAAATATTTACTAGAAGATACGGCTGAAACAGGAATAAAAACACCAACGTGTATACTGAAAAAAAAAAACAGTGACGTAACAAGAATCTCCTGCACTTGGTCGCAATACACAAAATCTGGGCCCCTTTGCACAAAATATAATCAAATTGTACTCGTAGTTTGGGAATAAGGTGGAATCCTGACTGCCAAGGCAAAGCATGTATAAATATGTTGTTTATAGTTAAGTCATTAACGTTGTGGAGGTTTAATCTGTTCACCGCGTTAAAAATCAAATTTCACGAATCCTGTGCGCGGCACAATTTCGGCGTTTTTTAATTTCTAAGTTTAAAGGTGTATTTTGTTTAAAACCACTGATATTTGATTACACCACCAAGTAAACATGACACATAAGTAATTTTCTTATAATAAATAATAGTCATTACTCTTAAAGAGACTCATTAAATAAAGGACATAAACTAAACATTACGTAAAATAAACAAAGGAATGCTACGATCAAAGTAATGATTCATTACACTCACCCAATCAAATGCATATAGCACTAGTAATGTTTATTTACGTAAGAGAGACTTAGTAATGTTTATTTACGTAAGAGAGACTCAACGCAGGACTCGATCCGCGCGACAGGTCGTTACATGTGACGCAATAGCTGGAAATATTGAGAAACCAAAAAAATTTGGCGCTCTGTTTATTCAACAATATCTCATAAACTAATATATTATTTGACAAGGTTTTCAGAGATGTCGCTAGAATAAAGATTATTTTAAATTTAAATTCCATTTTCATTCCGGTTTTGTGTCATTCTTTTTAAGTATTTGTGATTTGAAACTTGGATTGTCGTCAGATCACAGGCGTTTGTGCTTCCCGCGAGGAACACGTTAAAGACATTGTAATTTATTTTTATCAAACACTGTTTATTCCACTTTTTTGTGACGGTATAACCCTACCGGTTTCAAGGCTTTCATTTAATCTTCAGGGGAGCACAAACAAGACTTGTTTGTGCTCCCCTGAAGATTAAACGAAAGCCTTGAAACCGGTAGGGTTATACTATCACAAAAAAGTGGAATAAATATTGTTTGATAAAAATAAATTAGCATGTATAAATTCTTACTATTTATTTATGTAAACACTTTATTGTAAAAAAAAACAATTTAATGGGCTTATTACTAGGCGGCAATCTCTTTCAATCAACCAGACAAAAGTAAATAAAAGGAGTTACGTGGTCGCAAATAAATATTCAAACGATTATTTATCTTAATGAAATTTGTGAACAAATAATAATTAAAGTAAAATTGAGATATCGTCAATCAAAGAAAAAGGATGTGATGGGGAAGAGGAAAGAAAAATCAAGAAAGAAACACGTTATAGTACTGACTAGCAATTAAAAGTTTTTTCAGTCGCTTCTTAAAGCAGGCCAAGGATGGAGCGAGTATAACATTGCTTTGCAACTCTACTATATGCAGATGCGAGAAAACACTCAATCTTATGACCGCAGCCACCACCTTCCTATATTTTTTTGAGATGTTTTTAATCATTCAGTAATATTGAGATTGATTCTCGAGCGAATGAATCTTCTTTGTCTACTTTCTATATAATAACTATTATTATTTGCAATTCAGTGTATGTTTTTTTTTGCAAACAAAATAAATCAATATATTCTTTTTTTTTCATGTGTTACATACATATATGAGTATATTGTATATATTAAACAAAATTGAATATGCTAAATAATAAACCAAAAAAGTAATTGTTTTTGTCTTAATCCATTTGGGGTGGGTTAAGAATTTTTTTTTACCTTTCTATTCATGTACACAGCTACGAGTATCACCTCGTTCACATCCATACATCTCGTCAAAATGATCTTGTGTTTCTCATAATTCTTACCTGTTCCCCTCAGTGAAAAAATCTCAAACTACTTTCTTCTACTCTTTACTAGGCCTGTATTTTCTTCGCTTTTCATTAATTTCAGGTATATATATATCGTGGGCTCAATACTATAACTAGGTGACTCAAAATTCTCCATTCTGAGAAAATGGCGTTCTTAGTTTTGAGGCCCTTTTGTCTGGTAATTCCTCTTTAATGATAAGGTAACGCTCTAATATTTTTTATGAAACTAATAAAAGAGGTTTCAATAGATCGTAAGATGTAAGTTATATGAACTTAAGATATCTACTTTAAGTATTTTTTAGTATCCATGTTTACGACTTACCTAATTAGTAAAATGCTAAATAACTCAGTTGAGATATAATATTTTAAGATACCTGTTTATAGCATTGGAAATCCCCTTCGATGAGCAATCCATTCATGTAAATAACTCAAAACCGCCAAATTCCTAGTTACCTAGTTTTAGTATTGAGCCCACGATATATTTGTTTCGTAAGTCTTTTGTAACTTATTTATCAAAAGCGCTAGTATTAAACAAAACAGTATAAATACTAATACTGTTATTATCATGCCCGAAATGTGAGAGAAAGCAAATGAAGAAAAAATTTTGTGTAATATAAGATAAAAAATCAAAATTAAGACAAGCTTCCAAAAAATATTATTTTTACGAACGGTCTCAACTGTGTCCCCTACTCCCTTCTCGTTATGCCACTGGCAGGACTAAACTAATAAAATGTGGAATTTTTAATGAAATATACGAAACACGATTCCGAGGATACTTCTAGTTAAGTTTACGGAGAAAAAGTTTTGAAGTGGGATATTTTTCTAGTTTCCTGATATAACACTCGTATACACTATTCAGGGAAAAAATCTATATTACTATTTTGTCATGAGTTTATTAATATTGTGTACGAGAAAATGAACCCCATTGGCCAAAAGTTGCTATTTTGCCTTTGTACCTTTATTTTCTCCACGAACATAAAAAGTCACCTTTATAATACACATCTTCTTCTTCTTCCCAGTGTCATGTCAGGTCCCCCCAACGTTGAATATCACTTGAGAGTAGACATCTTTATCCCCGGCAGCCCGAAAAAGGTCTCCAACTCCCCTTATGCCAGTCCAATCACGTATATTGCGGAGCCAGGAGATTTGTCTCCTGCCAACACCTCTTCAGCTTTCTATTTTGCCTTGGATGATCAGGTGCAGTAATTTGTACTTTGCTCCTCTAAGTACATGACCCAAGTAGGGCACCTCTCGGATTTTAATATAAGTCGGCAACTCTCTATCAACTTTGGCTCTTTGAAGAACCCTTGTGTTGCTGACCATATCCGTCCAGGGTATCCGTAGCATTCTCCGGTGCATCCCCTTTTCGAATGCTTCCAGTCCGTTCATACTACCAACTTTGAAGGTCCATGATTCCACTCCATGCAATAACACTGACCAAACGTA